>JASANE010019483.1:0-60579 GCA_030248225.1 Trileptium ribeirensis
GAGCCGGCGCATAATGAGCACATACTGCGAATGAATGAAACATCAGATTCCAAACAAGAGAAGACACTGCCATTGCGAAAGCGAATTCTGATGTTGTCGTTGCTAGTTTCGATCTCGAAAAGATCCTCGTCACGCCATGTACTCCAGTTAGCAACATGCAATATAGGCGAAAATTGTCAACCTTCAACCTAACAATTTAGAACAATGGTACCAAGAAAGTGACTTGCGTTGTTTGGAATGAGAGCAAAAGAAGAAAGAGTTCTGCAGAGTCTGCCACAGCATTGTACCGCTGGTTAACGAATCTGGCGCCAACTGTCCGACGAGTAATCTTTTACAGCGACACTGCAGGTGATAAATACTCTGTAGTGCACTCTTGCAGTCTCAGATCTAAGATGAGCATTTAGCACTGTAAGACGAGCGTTTACCCGACTGCAGGAAATTGACTGAGAAATTATATTTAGAATAGTTTAAAACTGTAAAATTTATGCTGTTAGGATAAAAATTGTAAGATGTAAATTTTGTCTTTTCACCAGGTTAAACAATTGACACAATGTGGCTATTTTGCTAATTTTAGCGATGTTTCCTGTTATAACGTTTTGTAATAATGCAAAGCTCTATGTGTATGTACCATATTTGAGTATAAATCGACGTAATAGATCGTCAGAGATCTTTCATTTGTTATTTTGTTCAGGTTACAAAAATGACACAATGTGGCTATTTTGCTAATTTTAGCGATGTTTACTGTTATAACGTTTTGTAATAATGTAAAGCTCTATGTGTATGTACCATATTTGAATATGAATCGACGTAATCGATCGCCAGAGTTCTTTCATTTGTTATTTTATTCAGTTTTGTTATTGGCAAGCTGTCGATACTCTTTCATATCGTGTTTTCTAGCGTTGATTGAAGTTTTCCATTACCTTCAGGCGGTCAGAATCGTAATCAAGCAGTTGCGGCAATGTTTCTGTATTTTCTCGCTCGCATCCCCAATAACCATCGTCTGGAGTCCATTGAGCACAAATTCATGGAATCTGGGCATAGTCACATGGAGTGTGACAATGCCCATTCTCACATCGAAACTTCATCGAAAAGTCGAATGATATATGTTCCAGCGGATTGGGTGAAAGTTATGGAGGAGCTAAAATACAACATCGACGAGCCTGCTATCGACGAATGGATGGATTTTCCTAAGCTCGCCGCCAGAGTTTTAAAGAATCGTGTAATTACAGATGACGGAGAACGTGTCAACTGGCTGGAGTTTCATCACATGATGTATAGGCGAAACGACCTGGATGTATTTTATGTTAAATATCGGATTGGGGAGCTGCAGTGGAAGAGGATTCCGCTTGATCGCAAGCAGACTCGCCGCGGTTCTGTTGAAATTTGGGCCCCGCCGCCGCCGCGATATAACGTGTCTCAGCTGCCAATCTCGAAGGAAAAGCTCCATGACTTAGTTGAGATGGCTAATCGATTTGTTCCTGCGGACGATCGACAGTTTTATTATGGGCTCAAAGAGGGCGAATCCGAAATGGAGGATTGACTAAGCGTCGGTGTAGCAGCCATTTCTGACGTATTATTTTATGTGAGTAATTGTTGTTTTTGTGTAAGATATTTTTATTTTACAGTTATCAAAGCTGTTTGATCTTGTTATCTTTGTTATCACACTCAGTGGCTGAAAAGTCCCGGACTGAATACAGTATAGAAATAACGTAACTCGTCAAATCATTGAATTACACTCTTCCTGCTCACAACCTCTTTTTTGTAGAAACAGCGTACTGCATATTTACGTGTATTATTATTTTTCGGTTGAAGAAGCGTAATTCACAACTTTTTTGATTTTAACCGGCTGTTGACAAATATTGCAAGGCTAACAAAATGTAGGATGAAAGCGACTTTGTACATTCGTTATTATATTTATACGTTAATTAATGCTTCTGCGTACAATGAAATATAAACGATTTTTATTAATTTTCTCAAAATCGTTTTTTAGTGAATTACGCTCCTTCTAATTTTAACCGTCGATATATGTATAGGGTATCATTATAATCCACAGACCCGAGGCTTTAATTTAAGCCCGGGCCGGTCCCCCCCACGCCCACTTTTAGATACCCCCATACGAAGATTTCAGGCATAACGCTACGACCGGCGTGTAACCCCTCATTGGATTCCTCTTGTCGAGAGTAACCCAAAAATATACAGAACACCCCAGATAAATATGCCCCGAACCTCCGGGAGCCGTTTAAAACACTCTACCCTGGATAATTTTGGCATGGACCTTCCCCCGAGAACCTATTTTTCCCCTGTAGAAAGAATACGGTTCTGTTACATATTAAATTGCTCGGACGGACATGCTGAGTCCGAATCCGAGACTTCCTGAGCACTTCGGCCATCTCCGAGGGGATGGCACACTCCTTTTTATTCCTGTGCCCTCGCCTTTCATTTCTTTTGTTTACATAAGCCGTGTCCTTTCATTCTAACCCCGATCCCACAACTGTAAGTTAATATCAAATTTATATATATAGTTAAGTAAATAAATACGACTTTTCTAGTTAATATAAAGTTAATATTAAAGTTTCAGCCAGCATCTTATCAGCAGTTTATATAAAGCTAACATTGAATTGATTTGTGGTACCTAGTGAAGCTTCTATATAAAAGTAGTATAAAGTTTATTGGAAACTTATATGAAAATGGTAGTTTAATTTCAGTATTGACCGGACAGCTGAACAATTAAGCTGTTGAGTAAACACTGTGGAAGCGGGTAGCTGGATATAAAACTTATATAAATTTGTGGGTTGACAGAAGTTCATATTAAATTGGAGATTATTCTATATCAAAGCTAAATTATTGTTCGCAGGGACCACCAAGCTGCCGAGCTGTTTAAGCAAACATAAAGTTAATCGTCGACGGCCTAATACGACGTTTGGATCAACTGTTTGCCGCTTACATCAAGATTGTTAAGACGTTTCTAGAAAGTTGTATTAACTTAAGCAGATTTTATATAAATTTAATATTAGGGGGGTAATAAATCTTATTAATTATATAAAATTTATATAAAAGTTGAACATTAAATTTGTCCAAAAATGATCGGAATTCCCGATGATAAGACTATTTATTTAAAAGATCAGAAATTGGGGTCAAATCGCCCCAAAAGTGCTGAATGAGCACTTTAACGGAAAAGAATTCAAAATTTCAAAAAATTTGAAATTCTAGTATTTAAGCAGAGATGCACGAGCTCTGCAGCGTTCAGTATGACTTCGGCAGCGCAGAGTTCGGTCGTTTCGCAGATCGGCTTTGGCGCTTTACTATTACAGTTACTATGTTTTCTTCGAAGCTCTCTAGTTGGTTTTGAGTTCTGCGTTGGTCGTGCGTATGGATGGATGGGCGATGAATGCTGGAACAAAGGATCGGACACTGTAAGTGTGGACAGGGAGGGATATCGTGAGAACTCCGTAGAACTGAAGCCGGTTAGGTTAAATCCTTTCGTAGAAGTAACTAGGGTATAGTAGAAAAACGTGTCGATTAGAAGTTACGCTAAGTCTTGGTGGACTCCCTGTCCATACTTTATTTTTACATGATAGTCCTGCCCGTCTTAGCTCGTCCCGCCGACCCGTAGCCTTAGGTGGCCACTCATAAGATTGGATCAGACACCCGAAGTCATATTGAATCTCCCTCGGTCGATGAGTTAGGACACAAACAAACGCGACACTCGCGTTGCGATTAATTTTACATGATTCCCTGAGTCGAGTTAGGATTTAGAAATATATTCTCTGAGCTGACCGAGGTTAAACAAAACATTTCTGGTTGAAAATTTTATAGAAGAACTCTGAATCATCCATGGTCACGCAAGTTTTATTTGGCACTTATCAAAACTTGTTTTCAAGATTTTATACGTTTTATGATTTCTGTGGGCGAGAGTCAGTCCATTTATTTTTGATGCTTTGTTAGTAGGAATTCATTAGTGTTTTTGGACTAATTTACCTTAGGAACCCAGTCAAATTTTGTTAATAAGGCAATAGTGCTGTAGGCAACGTTCGCATGCTAAAATTTTGTATTGAAAAATAAACAGACGTATTGACATAACTGCCCGTGAGCGAGACAGCTCACCTAAGTAGAAAATTTGGCCTATCTCGAGAACTATCAAAGGAATTTAGTTGAAATTTTACCCGGATCTCGAGAAGTATCCGAGCTATAATTTTGAAGCTTAAGACGTTCAAATATCGCGTCGGAAATACAACCCCGACGACCCTGAAGGGGCTTGCCCCCACTAAAATAAGAAAATTGAAATATCTTAGGGACTGCATCAGGAATTTAGCTATAACTTTGGCAGTTTCTCCGTAGTAATGTCCTTTAACGAATGCAGCTTCAAAACTTGTTGATTTCGCATCGCAACCCCAAACCCACCGGAAACGTAAAATCGATATATTTTAAGATTCTCTCCAGGAATTTTGTTGAATTCCTCGCTGTTTCTTCGTAGGGATGTCCGCCACCGGACATCATTCTAAAACCTAACTTTATCAAGTCGGAATCATAAACTCGACGGCTCGATAGGAGTCCGCCCCCACCCAAAACTTTGACTGTATATAATTTAAAATTCCCTTCAGGAATTTCAATGGTTTTTGTCGTACAAATAGAGGCTCGTTAGGCCTTCCGGTTGAGCTATTAAGCCCGGCAAAGCCGTGGCTCATTCAAAAATTATGAAAATTATGGACCCGGGCAGAGCAAAATCCGGCCAGGGTCGACACAGATTTCACAGAATTCTCTGCCGTATGCAGTGGTATATACAGTTTTGTACGTCGGTTTTGGTTTAGCTTTAGCACACATTCTTGTCGTATTTCTGAGTTTCTTCTCTTTCCTCTCTGAGTATATAGCGGTAATGGTCCACGAAAGCGGTCGGAGACTTGAATCTCCGATATACGGCCGCTGCAAAGAAAATATTAAATTTACCAGGGTTGGTAAATTTAATCGTAGTGGCAAAGTATTTTTATAACAAAATTGACGATGTCGCTAGACGCGATATCGGGTCTATCGGGTCTCGGCCCGACCGACCAATTTTTGTGAGGACCACTGACCCGGTCCTAGTAAATCGATAAATAAGGTCAAACCCAGCCCTCTTGCAAAATTTCGTAGAGAAAGGCTGGTAAATTAGAAAGAAATTGAAAATTATAGGTTTCCCCCGTCCCTACCAAATTCTATGCAGAATCTCGATTGAAAACTAGGAGCCGGAGCAATCCAAGGATACCAACCGAATAGTAAACAACATTGGTACGGTTGTCCCGACAACCGTGGCCTTCGCTTACTGACTCGCTTTGTCGAGCGGAAAACGTTCGAAATAATAATTAAATTTTAGTATCAAATAGAGCTTTTTTCGAGAGCGGCTTTCAAGTCAAAATAACCTAAGTTTTAGTACCATTAGGATAGTGCCGATGACCGATGAGGCATCGCTACGCATAGTTCTCATTTTAGTCAAGTTTGTAGATACCTAATTGCAATTTTAACCCCTACCCCTTCGCCCCAAAGTTGGCATAAAATTTGTATAATGATAACGCACTGCCGGTTTCCGGCATTAATTAATTGAACCCAGGACAAATTTTAGATTGTGTAGTAAATTAGGGATTCGCTCGAGTTTGTCCCTTACCTCTGTTTAGTAGCAATAATGAACGATTCGATCGCTCTAGGACAATATCCAACTTTATTAAGCGAGTTCAGTACGTAGTGAAATAGTGCAGAAAATCAATTAAGCACATCAAGTTTGTTAGGCCGTAGGAATTAAGAATACTCCAGAAAGGTTCATTTCTTCGGTAGTGGCCTACTCGTACGTTTTCGCATATCGTTTAGTGTCTTGGGACAATTTAACAACACAAGTCCATAGAATTAGGACTTAAACCCAACCGCATATCACTCAAATCATATGTATAACCCGCATTGTAAATTAAGGCAATAATTGTTGGATTAGGAAAAGTTGAAAAGATAGAAAATTCGGTCCCAACCTTAGTCTACCGGGACCCACGCGCAATTTATGAGATAAGTTTACTCGATCAGTTTTAGAATCATCTTAGCTTACGTTTATGAACACGAAAAGTCCGTTTTCGACAGTTTTTTGATTGACAGTTTTTTAGATCATGGATTAACCGCAAACTTAGACCAAATTTTACCGTTTTGCCACCATGCTTGTGAAGTATGTAGGAAATTAGAACCCAAAATTAATCAGTTATGCCTATACAACCCGCCGAAACTTTGATTTTCTATTGTCCGAGAAATAACCTGATTGGATAGGGAATTAGAACCAAAATTAACCAGTATGTTTGTACATCGTATTGAAAATTTCATGGCCACTGTAAGTATGTATGTATGCGAGTAGAAAACTTTGATATCGCACCAATGATTGCCTCCTAAACTTACTGTTTTGTTAATATATACCATCTCTCGTTTGTAATGATGGTTTGCCGTATGTTAATCCAATCGTTACAAATGCTTACTTATCATGTACCAGTCTCGTGATTAGGGTGAGCAAGATTGAGTCCCGTAAATTTCCCATTGTACGCTTTGTCCCGTACGCCTCATTTCATTACCGCCTTTCGCTTACCTGAACCTGTTGTTTTGTTGGAGTACCCCTTTACTAGCAATTGTAGTGCCGAGCATGTAGTTACTCCAATGGAGCCTCTTTTTATCGATTACTTACCGCATTACGTACCGATACTTGCTTTTGATTTGACCCACTGTTTTCGATTAGTGAGGTAAGCGCAGCTGTCATTAGAAAAGGCTTGGTAGTACACGCCGTGATTTGACACAATTATGAGAGTTCTCTGAAAAAGGCGATGACTCCGCAACCCACCCCGTTCGCCGCCATGTTCATTTTCCTAATAGCGTACCATGCCTGTAACATTATATCTATTGTATTCGCCTGTACAATATGTTTATGTCTATACCCTAATTATGACTCCTCAATAAATGATCAATCAAAACCCGACGTGTCCCAGTGTTCTGATGACCCTCGTAGCGATAGGTATTCAAAGGGGTTTGAAATCCGTCACTCCTATCGACGACCCACGTTCAGGTTTGACACGCGCATTGAAGAAGCAAATCTTAGCTTGACTCGGCGATTACAAATAACTGTATTGATTATGTTACTGTATAAGTACGACTCATGCGACTAATAAGGAAAAAATCTACCGCCGAATTTTAAAACTCACGCTGAGCACCCAGTATAGAAATGTAGACGCACGAATCCGACGTTAAACGTCTAGGGATTTGTCGGACCCTAGTGGGGCCACTGGCTAAATAAATTAACCGTTCGGTAAAATAGGAAACCAAATCTAACCCAAGTACCAATTCGATACACTTCCTTTGTTCAACGTGATGGGGAATAGCGGTATGGTCTCTTTGGCCTGTGAGCAGGTGACGGAGCCGACCTCCCTGGGGACCTCAAAGGTAGTACCTCGTAGACTACGTGCGCAACCCGTCCGGCAGGATCAGAACACATCCTGTGAAGCGCTAAGCTCCGTAATTTCTTGGCCCTGATCCGAATAAAGAAAATTTACCCAATAGGTCCGCCCTTGAAGTCACGATAGCCGGGGTCGTATGGGCATTACGTTTGTTGAAGTGCGTAATGCAGCAGCGTCACGTCGATTACACACACATATATATTCACGTTCTAAAATTTCTATCATTTCTCATTCCTGCTATCCTGTGTTCTTCTCATTTTGCTCTCTTGTGTTGCGCAATATCATATTACAGTTGTGGTTAATAAAAATAATCAGGGCTTCGTTAGCTACAATAGTAGTGTTGGCACAGAACTCGTTCTATGTTGTGCAGCTGTTCGCGTACGGACACACGACGCGTTAACTGCTACGGATGCTTAAACTCAAACCCTTTTTGGCACAGCATCTGCGTTAATATGACTCTGGAGCGTCCGGTTAGACGGGCACTCAGATTATGTTCACGATTACAGCATAGCCTCCGCAGCTACACGACCATCGTTACGTGTTTCAAGGGACGCGTTTCGACCCTACCAGAATCCCTGAGGCCCCTTTTTATTAGTGAGAAATTAGTTGTCACAAATGGACATTTTAAGATTTAATGATGCAAATACAAAATGGGCTCAGCCAAACTTGAGTAATGAGTGTCACCATAAAAACGCAATAGCGGATATTGTCAAATTTCACCACTGTGCAGCTAGTAAGAATCCTTCGTTTCACCCGGTCACACATCACACCCGCATTTCATATTATATATTCGATTTTGATGACGTTAGCCGTGGAGGCAAAAGTTAACTATTTCACATTAAGTTAGAGGTGCCTGGATTTTGCCAGAGGCCATGGGTTATGAATCAGTATGTCAAAAATGTTAGGTTCTCAATGTTTGGATCTAGAAGTCCGTGCTGAAAATGGTGCGCGTAGTGGTATTAGGTTTCAGTGGTGCTATTTAACTCTATTGTGTTTTATATTGTATTAACTACAGAAAGCAGTGTTTGTGATTGTCACTGGTTTTCAAAATTTTAATACAATTTATAGCTCTAGGATCAGGGATCGACCGGTACCAAAATTTACCGGTACCGGTACTGAAAAAATACCGGTAAACCGGTACCGGTACCCAAATTGTCTGCCAAAAAAGTTTCGCTCGTTTAGTTATACTCTGATATATGCATGTATCTGATGAAAAAGAGAACACGTAGATATTCATAAGTTTTATTTTCAAAATGTTCAAAATCAACGTAACAACAACATTTATAAATGCAATAATTGTCCATTAAAATTGTATATAACCCATATTCATATGGAAACTTTTCTTCTGTAACAATGTTTTCAGTTTCCAAAAAACAGTTTGCAAGTACATACGTATGTGTCCCAAAGTTTCAGAACAAAAACCAAACTGGTATATGGTAATTTATACATTCTACTCCTTGGGCAAAGCCAAGCAATTGTAGTGGCAAGCCCTTAAGTTGAATTTCAGTCTCAGTAGCTTATCCACATTCTCTGGGAGCAAACGGTTGCGCTCTACACAATTGACGTCGCCGGCTGTTCTAAACAGACGTTCGCTTTGCACACTCCCAATGGGGCACGCAAGATATCGTTGGGCGAGCTGAAAAAGGATATTTACCGTGCTCAAGGATAAATGATATGATATGCCACATTTGGTCCGTATATACGCACTTAGTGGACGTGGCATGTTAGACGCGTTATCCTCAGAAACTGTCAACTGAGTATACGGGTTATTGTGTCAGTCATTCATAAAACAACTGTAACTGTCAACTAAGCAAAACTATGCAAATTTTCCATGTTTTGTTATGCAACTAAACTTTTTTGACCAATTACAGACATTAGCAGATGAATTACAGACATTCTCGTCATTAGATATATTAAAATAGTTCCATACATGTGATTTCCTGACCATTTTAACAGCGTATATTCCAAAAAGTACGTATATACAGTACTCGCCAAAAATGACCGTCGCATTTCGAGCGAGCGAGTTCGAGCGAGTCGCGAGCGAGTGGCTCGCTCGAGATTTCGCAACTATTTAAATTAATAGAAAATTCTATTTTTAGAACAAATTTATTTCGAGCGAGTCGCGAGCGAGTCTCGAGCGAGTCGCGAGCGAGCGACAGTCATTTTTGGCGGGTACTGTAGATTCTGAAACATGAAGAATGCAATTACCTACTAGTAAATTATTATGTCATGTATGTAATCATGTGTATATGGCACGAGATAAATCATGATCAAATCAATAGTGATAGTTAATTTTCTGTTCAGACAACATCCTACCGGAATAAGCCTCTGAACCAACCCTCGCAACACGATTTCACAGACTCTAGATATGCCAACTGCTCCCTACAACATCTTGGCGGAACTAGCCTCGAACCAAACCATCCTCAGCTACACGATTGCACGCCCCCCCCAAATATGCCAGCTGCTCCCGACATTATATCGCAATCAGCAACTAAATTATCCTCCGCTACACTATTGCATACCCCCACCCAAATATGCCAGCTGCTTTTGAGAACCATCCTGCTACCGCAATCAGCTTCAAACCACCCTCCGTCAGCATTCAAATCGATAGTGTGTTATATAATACACCACCGCTACAACTCAATGACGTCACCTAAGTAAAAACAAAAATCAAAACATTCGAACAAAAACATCATTTACTGCAACAACGCTCTGTTCCAAATGTTCATCTTCAATCGTGTTCAAAATTCGAGTGAAGGAATTAGAAATAAATACGCATACATGTCAACAAATGATAACAAATGAGTCACTTGATTTGCAACTAAACATTGTCGCTGTTCTTATCCGTAAGATAGTAAAAAAATTTAGTACCGGTACCGGTACCCCGGTACCGGTATACCGGTCGATCCCTGTCTAGGATCCTATTATTTGTATCGAAATATTCTACTATTACTGCTCATTCTTTGTGAACTATCGAGTATGTTTCAGGACCCCTGAAATCAATAAGGCAATAACATTTTTTATTTGAATATTATATATACATTTATTGCGTCTGAAACAAACCGAAATTCAGCCTTCATACAGCTTTTTAAGGATTGTGTTTAATGGTGTTAACAAAGTTACCGTATCGCTCGTGCCAGAAGTCGAATCTCATGAAAGGATGGATTGTTTATAGTAGGCAAAGGGAGTCAAAAATTATTGCGAAATAATGCGCGATTAAACTTAAATTGATTCCGGTAACCATGCTATTTTGCAATTTCCGGTGTCGAATCTACATCCTTTGTTACGGATCAATTAGGATTTTCAATTCGATTCACTGCTAGCGCAGACTTAAAGGTTTACATTCGGGTTATGACAATTCCGTGACATTTCATAGTGTTGAAATAGGATTCGCCTCCGTTCGCGACCAAATTTAACGCAACTGTGACGTCATAAAAGGTACGGTCATATTATTTATCAATTACTGTGCAGGAACAAGCCCCTTGTCTGGCCAAACTTCGGAAATTATGGCTGGGGCCCCCGGTTCACCTGCCGGAGGGTGCCGCATTTTACCGGGGGGCCAATTTTTTTGCCGGATTTTGTCGCGTTTAGACGTTTAATTTTCTCAACAGGGGGCTTTGAGCCGGAGGGTACCCGATTTTTTGCATGGGGGCAGCCCAAAACGGCGGGGGCCCCACTTTGGACTAGCCAGCTTGTTAATACAAATCCGACAAAATTCTGTTCGCGAACATATTTGATATTCGCGAATAAAAAGTAGCATTGTCTGACCAATAAGAAAATGTTCGGTGAAGAAAATTTTTACAAAAAAAACGAAATAGGATGGTCACAGGGTCATTTTAACTTTAATTGCGAATAATATTGTATTGTTTGGTATCTACGTTGTAATTTCAGGCGTTGCTGCTGTTTATAGAGCTGTCTAGAAGCAACTCAAATATACAGAAAGTTATTGCTTTCGAAAATGCGTTCGAACGATTACTGCAAATTGTCTACGAAGAGGGTGACAGTAAGCGAAATTTGACATTGCACAATACTGTGTACAGAAATTTTTAATGATATATCTGGGCAGCTACAGTACCCGCCAAATATGACTATCGCTCGCTCGCGACTCGCTCGAAATAAATTTGTTCTAAAAATGGGATTTATTATTAATTTAAATAGTTTCGAAATCTCGTGCGAGCCACTCGCTCGAAATACCATGGTACTGTATATTCTGTTAAACACTAATTTTCAAGGATGTTTGTATATGGGTCATTTCACGAAACCATGTCATTTTAGTCGGGGGGGGGGGCTACATCGGCACTTTTTGGCCCATACCACCAGTCTTTTGTAAGGAAATTTAATGTCGCTGTGAGATGTAGTAATAGCATATCCGACGATCATAACGAGGTATGGTGGACCTCTGTACCCCAAACATAGCAGGAGCCAGAGGCCCTCAACCCGGGTTGGTCAAATGATGCCAAAAACACATGTCCTAATATAAACGTTCGCCGTATCGCTAGCACGTGATACATATATGTGTTTTTCATTTCACTGTGATCCATTGGTATTTGCTAATTTTTCCGGAAAAACTTGGGAGTAAGCATCGACACTGAAGCTGACGTCAAGCTTCCGAAAATTTTTTTCGTGACATGTAGCCCCCCGACCAAGGTCAAATCTGGCAGCTTTCAGACGCTGGTAAATAACGTAAAAGTGCACTAGCGCCAAAAATGCTATATAACGGTAATCGCAATCAGTACAGGTGTTATTGAAAAAAAAGAATATCAGCGTCTGTCCATGTGTTATTTCATTATGAGGTCGAAGGTCATAAAATGCCAAAAATGGTGTATGCAAAATGTAGCCCCCCCCCCGACCTGACCAAACTTAAATTTAAAAAAGCCAAATTTAGCATACAGTCTTACAATAGGCCGGATATAAACATAGTAAAGCCCCACTAGAATCGACCCATCTATTAAAAATTTTTAATGAAAATGTAGCCCCTCCCCACCTGGCGTGTAAGCCCCCGCCACCTGTAGCCCCCCCCCGACCGCATGTATAATAAAAGTAATCGAAGGTCGCAAGAATCATATTAGTATATAAGTTCATCATCATTGCACTATGATATGGGGCCGTGCTGTTAACTGGGCAGCTAGGGAACCCTTCTGCCTGCCCGCACATCTATTACACGCATTGTCCTTGGTATCATCATTTAAATGTAAACTGGTCATAGATCTATTGTATTTGTTTTACACTAGCTTACATCTAGAATGTATAGAAGTAGCTAAAGTTTGGCGCGTTGCATGTAGTAGGAAGCTTTAGCCCCCCCGACCTGTGGTGTAGTAGCCCCCCCCCGACCTGAGGTGTAGTAGCCCCCCCCCCCGACCTGAGGTGTAGCCCCCCCCCGATCTGAGGTGTAGCCCCCGACCTGAGGTGTAGCCCCCCCGACTCAACATATCGGGGTCCCATTTTTTACAAGGCCTAAGGATCTGCCTGAAATTTTTTCTCAGACGTCCCCCGCTCATGGTTGGTTTGTGAGCATAAAATGGTATCTGTAGGTGCTGTCTCCGTTGCGCTAGAAAAACTTCTGCGACAGGCTTGTTCTAAATTGGTCGATTTTAACACCAATAATGCCCTAGCAGCATCAATTTTAGGTCGCAAGTGCTCCAAATGGCTTGACTAGGACCATTTTGGATGGACTTGCATAAAAACAGACCATGGTTCGCGTGTCACTCCGTCAACACTACAGAATAATGACTTATTTCGGATTAAAATTTGACCCCCAGGGGGGCCCTTTCCAACCCCTGTAGCAGGTTTCAGGTAGCTCGTTTTGCATAGAGACCTCGATATTCGAAAAATTCAGGGTTTTTTACATCGAAAGGGGTCTAGACACTGTACATTCGAAAACGTTTCATTTTGGCTTCAAAAAGTGGTGTTTCAAAAGTACATGGTTTCGTGAAATGACCCATATATTTTCTGTGTTCAAGGTTGTTGTATAGCGAGTAGTAGGAACCAAATTTATGTGGTTTTGCAAGCTTTTCCGTCTACCAAAACATTGCATTATCATGTTACGACCGGTTCAAATAGTTATAAAAGCCAAAATTTTACCCAAGTTATCCGAAAATATTGAAACTCGATTAATGATAACACATTTCAATTTTATGCTCACGAATCTGCTTCAATTCTCTTTAGAATTTTAAGTGATCTTAAAAATGTTAAGTGAAACAGGTTTGTCGCATTATTTGCTGCCTTGGCCGTCGACATTTGTCACACGTGCGTTATTACTAACCTGTAAAAGCAAAGTAGTATTTAGTTATATTATTTTTAGGCATGTTATTTTATGGAATAAATTTACTGTTATTATTTGACTAAGGTGTGCGAACTACCTATATCTTTGGTAACGTTGTTCATTATTATAGAAAATTTAAATATGTGGTAATTATTGGTAATACGACGTGCCGTGATAAAAGTGTAGTATTCAAGTATTTTTAATAATTCAAAAACATAATATTTTGACATAATTTTGTGTTTATTGTAGGATTTGGTGTCTATGGGTTTAAGTGTAAGGTGCCATTTAATTACTGGGTTTTCCTCTCTGATGTCTGGAATTGCCTTGAACTGCGAATTTTTTGTCTCTATTTGTTTGTGTTCGCTTCTTTAAAAATTTCGGCTTCGGTTACTTGGAAGCTATTACGCCTGTTTATGTACTATTGATGTATATTTTTTGTTTTTAAGTTATTGACATCATTTCGTCTTATCGTCTTATGATAATATGGGGCGCATTTACGCGAAGGTCGATTACACCGCCATATTTAAAATTTTAAATAACCTATACCGTGTGCTAAAATATTATTTGTGATCAGAATGTCAGCAAACTTTGCAATTTAATTCCATAAAAATGTTTTAACTGTGTAAGGTCATTTCACGCTACGATGTCCTTTTGGTCGGGGGTTGGTAAAGTGGTTATTTTGGTCTGTAGCACAGTACCGTGAAGGGAACTGGCAAAAATGTTATTTTCCTAGCTATTTTAAACAACAAAAATTTTTTGGCCTCACCCCCGCCATAAGGGCTGGATATCCACATAGGTCCCAAATTGACAAAACCGTAAAATGGCTAATTTGACGACCTGTTTTTTTCCGGGTAGTGCCGCTCGGTGTTATTTCCACTTTTACCTCCCCCCGACCAAATTGTTTTTGGTCATTACTCGTTACTTATGCACGGTACATAAACGTTATTCATAGATCATATCTATCCCGTGGGTATCTTTTGAAAAAATTTAACCCATGGGATTCTTGTTACTTATCCCTTCGCCAGGGTCAAAAGATTGATTTTAGCACATTTGATTACCCCCGACCATTGCAGTTTGGGGTATGTTGGAGTGAGTACAACTCCATTAATTTGTCTGTTTTGGTTCTTTCTCATGAGGAAGAGAATGGTGAAACTACCTGAGCTCTATCTAACGGTTGACCTTTTGATCTCAGGCTTTTATCGCCCGACCACACTTTTGCCCCCCCCCTCCCCGACCACCACCAAAATTTCGAAAAATCGGCCATTTGACGCTATTTCGATGAAATTTCGCGCTTTTAGTTCATAATACATTGTGACACTGCATTTCGACCACATATGACATAAAATTATCGTAGCGTGGAATGACCCTGTATGTATCGTTGAACTTCTTGTCTTGTGTTAGTTCATTACCATTACCATTCTCTACTAAATAATTGTCCTTCAATAGCAAAAATGACACTAGATATAACATGACCTTATCCTCCTAAATTATGAAATTCATACATTAGTGGATAATTGTTTAAAATTAATTCCGAAAAATAATTATTTTCATGGTTAAATTAAACGTACTGATAATTTACAAAGATTTTTTCATGTAGAAGCTGCGTTTAAATACCAATAAAATTATAAATTGAAGTTATTCTATTGTTCGCAATTATATAAGAAATTGCAGCATCCCTTTATAATCCGCGAGCTGCCCCGACCAGCTCAGTGGGCCGTGTCGGGGAGTGGCAATGATCCCGACTTTCGTAACGTGACATATGGATTAAAATTTAATTTTAACAAAATTTATGTGGTTGAATTGTTGTAAACACTATGATGTGTTTGGCTATCAAATTATACAATATGTTTACAGACGGCGACCATGTCGGATCCCCAATTAACTTCAATATTTTAAAATTATAAAAATATACAATTTTTGAAATTTTATAATCGTATATAATATTTAAACTCTCAAATATGTCACTTACTGATATTTAATGTTAATGGAGCAGATATGTTAGAGACTATACATCTCTATTGCAATAGATAAACTACAGTTGTGCCTATAGGCGTTTTGAGGTCTAAACTGTTTACTTAGTGGTAAGCAAATTTTTGTGTTTATGAATGCTGTTCGATCTATGTTCTCTCGAAGTTCGTTCGATGTTAGCTCGATGAATTTAAAGGTTTTGTTCGAAATTTTGGCGCACTTTTATAAATTTGTTCGAAAGCTGTTCGAAGTTTGTTCGATTTCTGTTCGATGTTCGGTCGTTCCAAATGTGATACTCATTTCTGGCCAGTACTGTAACTATTGTTTCTAGCTTACCTTAAAAACAAATGAATTTCGTATTTTATACAAGCAACGCAACAAGCGCAACAGATCGGTACCTTGAAAAATGGTTGTTTGAGTTCTAATGCTTCTTGAAACTTGTGATTTGTAAATAAGAAAGTTTCTGTCTTCTTGGTCATTGCAGCAAGAAAAAGGGTCGTATTACTGTTAAATGTGCTCAGAATGGCCATAATATCGCGCGTATTTTAAAGATGAAGTATTATTGCTTTTGGGCAACCTCACGTGGCGTTGAGGAAGGTCAATCTGTAACTTCGTCTCAGCAGTACTAACCCCGTTTCCCATTCCCGTTTTAGCAACTAGTTTAGTTTTGTTGAAACTATGTCGAACTTGAAATAGTGTAGTGTTAGAATTCATGTATTCAATGCATAACATTGTTAAACGTAATTATTTGAATCATAGTGAGCGACGCAAGCCGAATTTCCACTGAAGCAGCTAAGAGGAAAAGTCGCGAGAATTTTTTAGTGTAACTCACGACTGATTTATTGGCGGATGGATTTTGACAAAAGGGAGTCCACTATTCGCAATGACGTCGTAGAGATCTACAACGCTGGCTAATATCACTGTTTGTGGCCCAGTTCCCGGGATTGTTGGGGTTGTGAATCTGGCCCTCCAATCCACTGCCGTAAATATAGATTTTTCAAATTTCGTCATGATATTGCACGTTTTACGTGTCTATTAGGCCCTGATTGGGCTGAGGAGGAAGATCAGAGAAGGGCCCACCATCTTTTCAGTATAGTCCCATAGTCTCTGGACCCCCAATCATCTCTTAACCATGATGCTAAATTATATATTGTTCTTTTTATTGGGATTTTTTGGGGTATAGAGGCTTTTTTGGCAAATTTTTTTCCTAAAGCTCCGCCCTAAGATCGTCACCCCCCTAACCCCCATGGACCAGTTTTTCCTGCTCTTTCCAATGGAAAAGGTTTCAGGGGTCTAGCTCTTCAAGGGGGTTCTGGAGAGGGGCCCAATTTCAGGGTCGGATTTTTTTAGAAATATGAATTTTGGTTTTTTGACCTTTTTGGACATAACTTTGGATTGGTTTGACTGATTGGGCTCAAATATGGATATTATATAGAAAATACAATGGGCTGATGCATGGGGTGTCGCGATTACTGTCCGTCACAAGAAGGCTCCCGATATCGGGAATGCAAGCGAAAAATGGATATTTTGATGTTTGGAAATTAGGTTTAGACTGGGTTCAGTTTTAGGTTAAGCTTGAAGCTTAAGTTAGAGTATCCGGAAATACTACACCGGCAAACGCAGGCGAGGAAGCACCAGTACTGTGCACCCAAAACCGTGGCAGTTAGCCAGCGCAGCGGCTTAGTGCGGGTTTCCGGGGGGCGGTAGCCCCCCGGCTTAGTCTTATGGTATCTGTGGCGACCCCTGTTTGCAAGCTAATGAAGTTTGACGGCAAGCTGCCATAGCTTAATATTATGCTGTAAAACATAAAAAAATGGAAAATAAATCATCAGTCGGTCAATCGAGCTTCCCAAAGGGTTACTTCCGAAGTGGTTAACTTTTCTTGTGGATAACTTCAGAGGGAGGCCAGATATATCGATATGAATGGTACCATTGAGTTTCTCCTGTAATGCTGGATCGATCTAGGTACATCATGTCTATTTAGCAAAAAAATTTTTTTTTCAAAATGTTCAGGTGACATTTCACAGGTAAAAACACCATTGGGTAAAAACAGAAAAAATATGGAAAAAAATTTTTCGGAAAATGATCGTATGCCGTATTTTTGAACTCAGCTCGTCGAGTAGATTGGTACCAATTTCAGCGGCGTGCTACCATTTGCTGATTTCCCCCCCCCAGCCCAAACAGCGCCGTCTATTATATTATAAAGCACGTCGAATACGATGGTTTTGTTGTATACAGTCCATCATAACTATATCTTACGTTTTCGTGGGTTTAAGCCCTGAATTTTAAAGCCAGCCAACTAACCCGATTTTTAGATTATAAGTCTGTAGCAAGTTGTTTGCTTATATGTACGTTATTAGTGCTTTTAGAATATGTTTTCCATATTTTTAAGGTTCAGAATCTAAAATATATCAGTGTCAGTGATTTTAGGCCCAACCAAGGGGATTGTCTAGATATAACCTATATTCTGCTGCGTGGTCATGTATTCTTTTCATAGCTCTTAGAGTCATCCATTGGTTTTCTGTACGTTGAATGCAACTAATTGTTGTCTGCAGAGCAACGTTACTGTGTTATACTTTCTAAGTGGTTTTCGAGGATTTATGGGTCGACCAACCCGATTTTCCATGGACGGTATGCCTTATTACTAGGCGTTTGGATAGGCCTAATATATAGTTCACGATAATTAATGCTCACGGTTACTCAGTTTCAGTTTCGCTTGGCGAGATAGTAATTGTTTCTGGATATTGCTGAATATGATTTGCGATTTGGCTATAGTGTTATGATTGTACTTCTGAGTGTTAACGAAGAATTTTACGTTTTTTGGAAAATTTGGGAGCGACAGATTGTACATTTCCTGTGGCACTTACAGTACTCGCTAGATATGACTGTCTCCTTTCCAGCGAACGAGCAGCGATCGAGAACAGTTATAAAACTTTTCAAGCAACGAGCGAGCAACGGTCATTTCTGGCAAGCACTGTATAGCACAACTGCAACGCTCGATCGTCTGTCTCGCCCGAGAGCTAAAACTAAAGCTTAAAGTCTATATTTTGGGCCCTTTATTTAGGGCAGAAAATGTATTGCAATTTATTTCATTCCTTGTAAAAAATGGTCCGAAGGGTCGATTTGGTCAAAGTGGGGTCCGACAAAACTTTTGACCCTATGTCTGGTTTCTCCAAGCTATGTCCCAAAATTATACCTGTGGCATGAGCTTTAGGGGCTCTCATTTCGGAGCTAGGAGAGTCCAAAACAGCTGAGGTGTGAAAAAGATTATCACCACTTCATCTGGGATGTCTCCCAGTTGAACTCGAGCCACCGTAAGAAATTGAAACTGTTAAAAACGCCAAAATATGTGATTTAGCGCCTGATTTCAATTTGTGTTTACACAAAAACGAATTTTTAGCGGTTTTATGCCCCACGTTTAAAAAAGGAGGGTTTTTTAGTCAAAGTATGTAGGAAAAATAAAGATGAACTTTTACTGTTCAAAGAATGATTTTTTAGTTGTCCAGGAAAGTACTTGGTGGATATGGGGTCATGAACATGGGAGGCCAAAATTTACCTCGGAATATGAGCAGGGGGAACCTGGAGGAGGTCAACATACCTAGCACCCTTCTACCTGTATTTAGACAAGCCAATATATCTCGACAAAGCGTGCAGAGATTTCAGTCAAGTTGTTATCATTTTGTAGAGCAATTAAGGCTCTATAAAACTTTGACAATGTTTTGCGCCAGGTTTAGGGCTCAAAACGGATTCTAAAAGGGCTCAGAAGACCTGTTTTATACGAAAACTTGCGCATAACCAATAAGATGTATGGGTTTTCCCTGGACTCATTTTGCAGAGCGATGGAATCTTTAGTTAGCTGCATACAGGGTTTTTGTTAAAAAATGTTCTTTTGAACACATTTCTTATAAATGAACACCAAAGTTTAAAAATGACCATATAAATGAACAGGAACGTTTAACCCCACCAAAACCATCCTTCGTTACATATATCAATACATCATGTGATGTGTTAATATGACCGCATTTTCTTTTTATGTAAAGCAGTACACCATACACTTACGTTATGTATCTATTATAGCTTAAGTAATACGCCCACACATACGTACGTAATGTATCCACATTGCGGCGGGAAATAAGTGCAATCGAAAACGATCGAAATCGGTCGAAAATGCGTTTAAACGAAAAAAATCGAAATTTTAAAATTTTGGAATTTATCTAATTGCGCGAAAATCGAAATCGAAATCGGTCGAAATTCCGTTTAATTGAAATCGATCGAAATTTCGATCGATTATTTTGCACTTATTTCTGGCCGTGGCTGTATACCTATGTAATATGCTGCTTTGGATACGTATAACTGCATATCTAAGCGGTCATAGCTAGTTGTATAACAGACCAGTCATGCTTAAAAATGGACACTCACGGTCATAAATGACCAAATTTGAACAGTACAATTTTTGATAAAACCCTTATCGGATATTATGTTATTGTGGTTTTTAATTGTATTTTAATATATTAAGTATAATGGATTGTAAGATTGGCCCAAGAGACTCGAAATACACGAAAACATATCTCCGTAACCAGTGAAATATATTACGAGTTTTCTTAGGCCCATTTTGTAGAACGAGAGAAGATCTAAATAGGTGCATATAATGTGTTATTGTGGCGGTTGGTTATGTTCCGAGGGCCCCTGGTTCGGAATTGAGGGCGCCGGATTTTGCCAGGGTGTGTGAGCTGGGGCCCTCTTGGATAGATGTCGGGGTCGAAATATAAAAATTTTTCAAAATTTAATAGTTTAATTGACAAACGCTGAAACAGACATACAGTGCAAAATGTCTTTATTGAGGTTTAAACCAACTTTTTACCTAACTTTTCGTTGAAAATAAACGAATTTTTAACCTCAGCAATCGATTTTTGTAAAAAAACTTCGTCAGACTTTATGTCAACTACGAAGTGTTTTTGCCCTGCAGAAGCCAAAAATTTGCCGGGGGTGGGGCAATTGTGGCTACTCCTTTTTGTCAGGGGGCACCGAAAAGCACCACGGCCCACACTTTGAAGAAGTGAGAGTGAGCTTTATATCAACATGTTGATTGTTAAGATGGCCCAGCCTTTGTTTTTTCTTAGAATTCCCTGTTTTTAAAAATTTCGGTAGGCTTCGATTTTGTTCAATAATTTCAATCGTTTTGGAATTATGCTCAATTGGATAGATTTCTAATTTGTAAAAGTTTAATTTATAATTTCGATTAAACAAAGTTTCGATTACACTTCTTATTCGCCGGAGCTGTACGGATGTAAGATCTAAAGTATTCGAAGGATTTTTGACTGTTGAGTAACAAAATCGAAAACCATACAAACATTTAAACTAACAGTTTCAGTTGCTTTAAGTTGAGGTTTTGGAAACCTTTGTGATATTTATAATAAATTATTGTTTCTGATCTGCTTAAAGCAACAGCGTTCCCTGTGTTAAGGATTATAAGCAAAATTCAAAATTTCTTATGTTCGCATGTTGTAATAAGTATTTATAGTGCTCTTGCTTTTCAGGGCACAGTTGTAAATAAGGTATAGTAATTGAAACGGAGCGAGCGGGGTTTTTATTGTTGGGAAAATCGTTTTTAGACGGAAGGCTTATTTTTTTGTTCGATAGCAAAAGTGACGACGATCTGTTTAGTTGAACCCAATCCTCCCGGTTAAAGTGACAAAAACATGTTTTTAAAGGTTCTTTGCCAAATCTGCCCATACATGTATGTAGTACAAAAGTTTCAGCGAATGGAGAGCCCAGGGTACCAGTCCTTCGTAGCCCATATCTCGCGACGGAGGCATCGCATCGCAAAAAGGAGATCAACAAAAGCTCATCGGTATCTACAACTTTGCTGTCTACGACTCTTTGGGCCACTGTAGGCTTGAATTTTTGCCAGAAATAACAATTTTTTCAGAGGTCGCTGTGTTATTGCTAGTTTTTACTCTACAATGAGTACTTATTAGGTTATCAAACACGTCAACGCCAAAATGTAGTGCGTTTTTATTTTTATGTTTTGTGTGTGGTGTCTCAATAATGGTCTATATAAGTATTTATGAAGATTGAAAACAATGATTTCGTTATATTAAGTCCAGCGTGTACATTTCAGGCCTTTTCATAGGTTTCAAACGGTTTAGGGTTAACGAGCCTGGTTTTTGAGCGGATTCGGTAAGACGGATCTCAAGAACCACTGAACCGATTTAAAAAAAACTTTTTTTGAAAGCCTATCATGTCAGAGTGTGCACCTGATATTTGGGATTAAAAAATTTTGAGTGGCTAATTAGTAATTAGCTAATTAGTTAAGCTTATACAGCTGAAATAGAGAATTTTGCAATATTTGTGTTATTTATTGAAATAGAATCGTTTCGATCAGGTTTTTTTGGGTCGAAGAATTCAAATATAATATTTTTACCAATGATAAAGCTCTATGCAACGTAGTTATTTGAAGGACATAAAATTGAGTACCTACATTGATTCGTAATGCCACAACCCAAGCTCCGCTCACATATGTAGTTCCACTACCGACTAGTCATAATATAGTCTGTCTTCTTTATTTGGTAACTTATTGCCTAAAGTTCATCAAGAATTGTCTATATAGGTTTTTCGGCATGCTAAATACGATGATGTGGTTGTCTACAGTCCAGCATCATTTTCAGACGTTTTCATTGGGTTTTGGGTCAATGGACCAGGTTTCCAGAAAATAGTATATCTTCAGTTGTTTGGTATATGCCATTAAAATAGTTTATATAGAGGGTTTCGGTATGCTGAATACAATGATTTTGTTATCTAGAGTCCAGCGTGCATATTTTATGCCTTTCATGGGGTTTCAATGGGTTTACGTTTTTTCGATAGGTTTAGGGTCGAAGAGGTTTTAGGATTTTCATTGGATTCAGGGTTCAAGAGGTTTTTGGGTTACATATACTTCAAACACAGCCTGTTACAAAGTGATTAAACAAATTGATAACTTAAAAATGAAACCACGCTCGGTCCAGTTCACGATTTTCACTCACTTCTAAAGTTGGTAGCTTGGGACTACAGTGCTCGCCAAAAATGACCGTCTCATTTCGAGCGAGCGAGTGGCTCGCTCGAGATTTCGCAACTGTTTAAATTAATAGAAAATCTATTGTTAGAACAAATTTATTTCGAGCGAGTCGCGAGCGAGTGTCGAGCGAGTCGCGAGCGAGCGACAGACATTTTTGGCGGGTACTGTAATTTTAGAAGCAGTACACAGTTATGGTTACACCGTATTGTTACAATAAGTTTTCACACGTTGAATGGGAAGGTTTCTTGTCATGCAAAGGCCACATTCATTGAATACCTCCGTTGCGAGTATAATCGTGATTTTCCGGAACTATCTTCATATGGGATAAAATTACACATTTGGATTTAGCAATAAGTTTTAAGCAATAAGCATTAAGTTATTCGATTCACCAAAGTAGCCGTTGCAATCTTGATGATGACCTGTCTGTTCGAGCAAAACTAAAGATTATGCATTTAGTTGCCGAAATCGAACGAAGTTGCGAGTTGCAGTTAGCCTCCATTGCAATGTATCATTTTTTGTTATTAATTATACACAGTCGCGGACAGAATTAACTGCACAAAAACACACGCACGTGCACGAAAATGCGTTTAAAAGCTTTTCCTATGCGTGTGATGGCGTTTACGTTAGTGTACGTTTAAACGGATTTCCGTGCATGTGTGTTTAATCGCGTTTGCGTTCGTGTGCGATTAAACGCGTTTGCGTACAGTACGCGCCAGAAATGACCGTCGCACTTCCAGCGTGTGGCTGGTCAAGATTTCGAAACTGTTTAAATAAGAAAAATAAATTCAATTTTTAGCAGCGAATATATTCGAACGAGTCGTGATCGAGGTCCCATCATCTTGGCTGGTATTGTACGCGTGCGTTTGCACGATCTTGCATGTTCTTTTAAACGCGTTTGTGTTCGTGCGCGTTTATATGCATATGTGCGCGTGTGCATGTAATTCCGTTCATGACTGTTGTTTGTATGAACTTTTAGCTATTTAGTAGCGAATTTAGGTGTTTTAAATATTATTGTTCTAGGTACCAGTGCAGCGGGCATCATTGTAGAAGACTGCCTGTATATTATTTTAAATTTGCTGAGGAATAATGCTTCGAACCAACAGCTATTTCGTGAAAACTCTCTTATCCAGCGTTTGGTTCCGCTGTTTCAACAACCAATTCCGGACACTCCCAATTTAGACGGCATTGTTGGTGGACGTGACGATATTGTTTGGACTGCTCAAAAAGTGGCAAACATGCAACTTATGTTCCAGGTATATGATGATCTTGGATGTAGATTGGTAAATACACAAGTGTTTTCGATCGAATCTAAACTATGGCAGCGATTGATCTAGCTTGCTCGAAACATCCTTTGTACAGAGGTTGACGAAAAATGCTTGTTGGCCTTGCTTTTACTCTACAAACAGCATCGCAACAACTTACTAAAGAGCTAGCCTGTTGGAATCTACAAAAATTCGAGCTTTCTAGGGTCATTGACATTCCGGCGGCGAATCCCATAACCAGTACACCTTAATACCGTCAAATTTTTCCGATCAATCTGTGGTACATACACTGTTTTCAGTTGTATAGCGAGCTCTCTGGTTCTCCATATTGGGGCAGGCGTTTCTCCTTTTTACAATATATTCGCGCTTGCAGGCAAAATTTCGGGCCGCCCCTGATTCAAATGTCCATGGAAATTTTTAGTAAAAACGCGCCCACAGTTGAAGAAAAAAATTCATCGAAATTTTTTACTAGAATTCATTTCTAAAGTTAAAAATTTTATAAATAACGCCGAAATTTGTTTAAAATTCGCTTTCAGCGTTTATCTGAAACGCTTCTGACGTTATTTATGACCTATTCAAAATTATTTGAAAATACTACATTTTCAAACCTTTAGCTTTCCAAGCCCGCAAGTTGAAGTGGGTGGTGACCCAGCTTCTTGTTTCTTGCTCCATGGCAAAATTTTCAGCGAATGAAGAGCCCACGCCGTTAGTGCCTATTTCCTTTAGCCCACGCAAGCAAAATTCTACATCATGTCGGAAATGCACAGTATTTATCAGAAAATAACGAGTGTCGCTATTTCGGTAAACTTCTTACATAGTTTACACGAATTGCTCGAAATTTTGTAACTTTTAATTTGTTGTAATACTATTCGCAAATTGGTAAATTTTGTTGCATTTTGTTTGGGGTTCGTGAGATGAAAACCCGGAAGACACTGCTGTCCAAAACTGCACACCCCACATTGTAATGCGTCGTTCACATTAAGATGCGTGCACACACTGCACACGGTTACGCGAGAACCGCAGTGCTCGTTACACTGCAGTTGTCGCTACATTGTAACGACAATGTTGTCAGCCGCTACAAGCTTCGTGCGACAGCTGACATTTTTGAACGATGCTCGTAGCGACAATATCAATTAATGTTACACTGCTTGTAACAACATTGTTTAAAGTTGCACACGCAGTGTAACGACAACAAAGATTGCCATACGATGGTGTAACAACAATTGAGAACAACGCACGCTACGTTTGTTACATGAACCCAAATTTTGGTGAGGTAATGAGTATTAGAATATTTGCAGTACTAGTACTGAAATCAAAGTAGCTGCACAGCGAGTAGTAAGTAACTAAATGAGCGCTGCGCTATGATTTATGATTAATGAGCGCGACCGCTATTTTTTATGTCAGCAGAACAGATATAGTCTGCGGTTTGGTAATGGTGCCCCTCCAGTTTGATATTGCTGCACCCCTCCAATTTTATATTTCATATTAAGATATTACATCAGCCTATGATGAAAATAGACGCCCTATTGGAGGGGAGATTACGCGGGGGTACAGAAAAAACGTTGACGACCCTCCTCCCCGAGGATCCATATTTTGCCAATTTTACCCTCATTTTTTCCAATTGTCATTCTGTTTTTATCAATTTTTTGGTAAGATTTCCGCATCGGAGCGGGAAGGGGGGTGGTAAGGGGAGGGGGTGCAGTGCCTAGTAGAGTAGTCTGGTACTCCCAGCCAAAGTAGACCAGGGCTTTGAGGGGTGGTCTGAGACAGGTGGGTAACCCTTCTGACAACCTGCGGCAAACATAACAACTGATTTAAAATTTTTCAGCAGGTTTGAATTGTCGTACATCACTACAGCTCATTACATTTCCATCGTTGATAAAATATATATGTCGCGTCTACATACATTTCACGTGTTAAATCACCTCGAATAAATTTTCGCCACGGCAGGCCATTAAAATTGCAGGTATAATACATATATATTTCTTTGAAGATAGTGTAAACTGCGTACAAAACATTCATTCGCGCGTACAGCTTTGATAAATTAGGTCAACCTAGACAATAAGTGTTGCAGCCAAATTTATATGTACAGTGAAATAGATAGGATGAATAAATGTATATATAGAGTTTTCGATTGATAGCATGGTAAATATTGCGATTTAAACAGGCGCTCTTGGACGCAAACATGGCGTTCTTGACACCGCAATTGCTTGTATTCAATAAAATGTTATAACAAGTTAACAAATAATAAATATAATATAACTACATAGCTTTGTTGTCGAAAAAGATTTGCATGTTTTCCCAAACTTTGCACGAAATTTCCAGAAATATTCGCCCGTCTTTTTTGCGCGGTAAGCTGATGGTATGTGCTTAGCCTTCAGTGATAAATATTAGCTTGAAAGGTAACCCCTACCCGGCCTGCAATTACTTTCAATTTAGTCGCGCGATGATCAATAAAATCGTATTGTGGTCGCGGAATGTTTAGATTTTGATATACGAAAACAAAGTAATGTTAGCATAGCTGAAACAACGCAGGTATGAATCTACTCAATTCCCTAAAAATATTACAATCTGCAATGTTAACTTGAACGGTATCATTAAGGCTATCCAACACCCGGATCACATTACCACCACGTACTGAGCACTGCAGTCGGTTCGCCAAGTGCTATTTCGCAGTAATTGGTGTCCCTCTCCAATTCGATATAGGTGTCTTCCTCCAGTTTGATACTCATTACCCCACCAGCGTTCAACAATTTGGGTTCATATAACAAACGTGGCGTGCGTTGTTCTCAGTTGTTGTTACACCATCGTGCGGCAATCTTTGTTGTCCTTACACTGGGTGTGCAACTTTAAACAATATTGTTACAAGCAGTGTAACATCAATATTGTCGCCACAAGCATCGTTCAGAATTGTCATCTGTTGCATGAAGCTTGTCGCGATTGACAACATTGTCATTACAATGTAACGACAGCTGAAGTGTAACGAGCTCTGCGGTTCTCGCGTAACCGTGTGCAGTGAGTGCACGCATCTTAATGTGGACGACGCATAACTCTAGAACCATTAGCTATATTTGTGCTTGTAAAAAGCGTCTTATAGTTTGTGGAGCACAATTAGAAAAAGTGTCATAACCGTTTGCGAAGCTGGTCTCGTAGTTGTGCACTCACAGACAATAAATTTAGAACGAAATATGCGAATATTATTAAATGCTTATCAGTTTGGTATTGCTCTACCGGATAACGTAGAACCATTAACGAGCGAGGAAATCTCCGTACGAAACAAAAACATAATAATGATCACAACGCAGTGGAGATTGTGTATTGCAGGGGTGAAATCTTTTAAATTCCGTCTGTATTTGCGTGTGATCGGCCATAACTCGGGAATGACTTAACCGATTTTAATGATCTTGAGCTTATTCGAACAGGCATAGCGATTTACCATGTACATATCCGAGCGTTTGGGTCTGGTTCCGAGGTCAGGGGTGAAAATGTGTGTTTTGCCCCCATTTTAGGACCCTTCACGGAAGCAAGGTTCTTTTCATCTTAACTTTAGATTTTTGTCTGGTTGGTTTTATTTCATAGTAAAATGATAAATTCCGATGCGCAAAAACCTGATCTAACCAAATCCTGCAGCGTAAATAATGACAATAGAAGCAAATATTTGCTACTACGTAAAGGACGATTTGCTCTACAAAATGAGAACAAAAAAATTTAAATACATATAACCATTTTCGTATATTTTGAGGTGCCCTGGGCCGCTGTGGGGCGGAATATGGTTCGCCGACCCTTTGCAAGAAATAGCGATTCTTAAATTTTCGGCATTTTGTTGCGTATTTTTATCTGACAATGAGTGCCCATTAGATTATCATGCAAGCTGGATAATGGTCTTGCTATTTAGAGTCCAACATAACTATATTATACCTTTTCATGGGGTTTCAAGGGTTTTAAGATGCACGAACCCGATTTCTAAAATGCATTGAATTTTCATTTTTTTGACCATGTATTGCGTGCAAGGCATCAAGTATGGTCTATATAGGGTTTTCGCTTGTTTGATTATTATTATAGAGTCCAACACGAATATTTCATGCCTCTTAGTGTTTTCAATGGGTTTAGGGTCAATGAACCCTATAGCCAGAATATATATGAACCCTATAGCCATAATATGTAGTTTGTTTTCATTATCTTGGTTGCCTATTGCGTACAGGGCATAAATAATGTTATATAAATAGGTTTCTCGGCACGTTGGTTAGGGCGGTTTGGTTATCTAAAGATTAGCACGAACAAGCGTTTTCAATTGTTTTCGATTGGGTTGAGTTCGAGGTTTTAAGGGGTAAAATAGGATCAGGGTTACAAAGGTTTAGTCTAGTATAAGCATCAAACACAGCCTGTTGTGATTGCACAAAATGACCATTTAATTAAACTACGCTCTCTCCTTTTCAACCTCGCTTGTAAGTTACCGTTGTCGCGTTGTGTAACATAATTTTTTGGTCTTTTTGGGACCCGACCTGAGCCCGCTTTTCCGGGGAAGGATGCTAAAGTCGGCTTTAGCACCAAACTAAAGGGCACAAATATAAAATCCAAGCTGTCTAAATTGATCTATCTCGCAAATCAATCTGCTCAGCCGAACATATGTCTGTCACGCTGAAAATCTAATAGCGCCCATTGTCAGGTATCACCAGTCACAGCTAGTATGAATGCTTTGTTTCGCCCATTTCACTCACTCAGAATTCAATTATTAAATTGTTATTGTTTTGCTTCAGATAATAAGGATTCTTGTATCACCTTCGAATTCACAGAATCAAACCACAGCTTGCCAAAAGATCATTAATAGCTGTGGTAAGTCAATGCTCAAATTACGCATATTGCATACGTGAGATCGAATAGTATAAACATTACTTGTGGATTGGAGCCCAAAGAGTGACAAGTGTTACGTTCGTTTTCACATCGCATGTTGCTGCTTATCTTGCCCACGTTTTAAAAATATTCTTCCATTTTTCATTTAGTTCTGTGTCACTGTTCGAAGGTGCTGTTCATTCGAAAATATTGTTACAGCCAGAATGAAGTGCTCGAAAATCGAACAAAGCTTCGTTCGATTTCGATCGTTTTCGTTTAAACGAAAATCGATCGTTTATTATTAATTTCACGAATTTCGATTGTGCTAAAATAGAAAAAATAATTTAATAAAAAAGGCTGTGTTTGATTTGGCGAATTTTGATAACATAGAAACAACAATTAATAAAAGATGTTCGTTTGCGTTTAATTTGATGAATTTCATTTCAATGAAGATCGGCCGATTGCGATTTCGTTCGATTTATGTGCACTCGATTTTTATTGTACAGTACCAGCCAAAAATGATTATCGCTCGCCTGAGACTCGCTCGAGATAAATTTGTTCTGAAAATAGAATTTATTATTAATTTTAATAATTCCCAAATTTCGAGCGAGCCACTCGCTTGAGACTCGCTCGCTCGAAATGTGACGGTGATTTTTGGCGAGTACTGTAACAATGCCAAGATGTGATCAGGTTTTTCCCCAAAACTACTACGGGATACTAAATGAGCGATCGAATTATTCTTCGGAAATACGGCATCCCAGTTTTTCGGAAGAATGGTTCAGAAAGTTACGTTTTTCCTGGATTGCGTTTTTACTTATGTTGAAATTGTTTGTTGGTTCTATCATGATAAAATATAAATTGTGTTTCATTTTTTATTTTATGAGATTTGTTCGAGAGCTACTATAGCTGCGTTATTTGTCTCACTTTAATTTTCATAGTTCTGACACGTTATTATACAAAGAATAAATATTGAAGGTATTAGAATAAAATATGCTAAGCGACATTTTTCACCCTTTGAGAAATGAACGCAAACGTGAAATTTTGTTCGCATTTTTTATTTAAAATAAATAATTGGTAAAGACACACATTAATAGCTAGCACTTTCTAAGTAGTGTAGAATGCATAAAAGAAATTTTTGACAAAGATGTCGCTTTACCTATAAAATTAAAAAAAAACATATTTTTATCCTGTCATACCAGCATAGTTTTGAGAATAAAAATATGTTAATTGCTGAAGACGGGAAAAGAAGGTGCGGTCCTCGGTGGTCGAGCAGTATGGTATTTGGAGATCGTCGTATTTAGCCTTTTTGATTGTGTTGCCTGGCGCCATGCCGAGGCTATCGAGGATGTTCGCGCCATCTGCCATGCTACCGCGGCCCCTCAATATATTTACTGTCTTCCACTGTTCATTGTTATCGAAGCTGTAGCGGTAGTCATATTTGCCAAATTCGATGACCCTAATCCACCGAATGCCCGAAACCGCACCTTCTCACCGCTTTCGTTTTTGTCTCTTTTCAGCAAATTCAGAGCCTGACCAATGCGTCGCGCGTCGACCATAGCGTGCGTCATATCTTTGACGATGAACGGATTGTTCCGTTGAATAGCTCGGATCGCGTCCCGATACTCATCCGCCATTAGGATTGTTTCCCTCTTCCGCAGACTCTAGCCGAAATCCCTATCCGAGTCAAGCCATGAATGACCCACTTCTGGGTACTTGTGGTGAATCGTCTTATTTCGTCCCGTGTAAATCAAATATTGCCAGAACCCCAGAATAGTCGTGTTCTTATTTTGACCAGCACATGAGTCTGACCAAGCCACCAAGTGTTTTTTGTCCGCCTGAAGATTGAAAAAAGCTAGAAGGCAAGACGCGACCTCGTTGCTACCACGGCCGAACTGACTCTCAGTCCAGTTAAACATGAAGCCACGACCATTGATCCCATATTCCGATGTGACGACATGCACTCCGAAGTTATAGAACCAGAGCTGTCTTAGGTAGAAGGCAATGCTGACACTGAGTTTCCTCAGCGGCATCATCTTCTCCAAATCGAAGGTGATGTAGATGGTGTCGTTTGATTCTGCCGCCGCCAGTTTGTCGTCTCTCACTGTGTCATGAGCTACGGTAACCTCCCCCATGTGGCCGTCGAGGTTGGGACCGGTTGCGCTGCTGCAGATGGTACATGTGTCGCTGGCAGGCGTACCGAATCCCAGATTAAATTCAGTGCTTAATACGTTGCAGTAGTATTTAAGGTTGACAGGAACTGTACCAAGTTCGTTACATTCAGTTTTGTATAGGTATATAATATATCTGGGGCGCGGTTAACGTTGGGCTTAAGTATTGTCTGTTGGGATTATGATGACGTGAGTGGTGTGACGGCTCGCTTGCGAACTTCCCAATGTGAGCAATGACATGCTGTCTTTTCTCGTGAGGGAGTTTTCGCAGACGGTTGTCGTGAAGCCCTGACTGCACTGCCGCCGGTCCCGATGGATTTTCCCCCGACGACGATGCCGAAACGATTGACATTTTGCTCACGTCCAAACGTTTCCACAGTGCAGCTTGACGAACTTGTTCGTTTCTGTCCCCTATTTTGAGAAAGAACGCGCGCGAGCATTCGCTACTCTTCGCCGAACCGTTTTACTGACGTCGCACCGTGCAGCTGAACAGATATTGTCTTTTTCCAGCTTTATTGGGGTTGTAAAAGTTGTTGAACAGAGCCGTTCGATCGGCGTTGTTGAGCCGCTCAGTGCATTTTAATCGACATTGTTGCTTCTGTCCGTAACCACAAAGCGCCATACCAACCTGAAATCTCCTTCCCACGATAATTAACATGGGCCTTACCCTCGGCGACGGCACGTTTACGGACATTTATTTTCCACTTGGCAACATTGCGTGTCCGCCGGCGACTTTTGGCTTTACGATTATTGCTGTGGTCGCCTTCATCGACGACATCGTCAAGGCCGGCGTTGTCAAGGACATGGTCTGCGTTGTCAAGGCTGTCGCCGCCTTCATCGCCGGCGTTGTCAAGGATGTAGCCGCCTTCATCGCCGGCGTTATCAACGCTGTCGCCGCCTTCATCGCCGGCGTTATCAACGCTGTCGCCGTCTTCATCACCGGCGTCGTACCTTTTTTCAAAGCTGTCATCAGCACTTCCATCCGTGGGACAATACGCTCTATCACTACCATCACTGAGGGTACTGTCTGTTGAGGACGTCGACGAGAGACGGCACCTTTTGAACGTTTCGGTGGCTGGTTCGTCGTCAGAGCTGCATGAAGTTGAGCAGTAACCTGCTATTGCCATGTGATGATGAAGGGGCGTCGATCGGCGGCTCTTGCTGATGTGCTTTTGGGCTTGTAGCTTTGATACTGTTTCGAATATAGATCACTGCGTCAGCTGCATCGAGCATGGCTGATATGGAGTTATTCGATGTTGATGCTTCCTGCAATAGTTAAATGAATAAATATAGTTGCAATAAATATTTTAGTTAAGGTGAATAAAGTCTGAGCATATCTCCCGCCACGTTGCGCCATTTGGATCGTTCTCTTTCAATACATAGTATATAGGCACCAATACAAGAGGTCAAAAACCCATTAGAACTCTCTTGTTGAAAATTATGACATTAATGCCACAGTTGCTGTTTCGAAAACTGATTTGTACTGAATCCAGTATAAACATCAATTAACATTATAAACACAAATAAACTTAAAGATGCGTATATCAAAGGAAATAGTGGTCATTAAAAAACTAAGGAATATACCCGATGACTGTGCCGGACATGATGTTGGCCATCTTGAACACACCGTTTGATGAGATCCGTCATAGATTTCAGGAATTTGGAGCTTCGATTTGAGAGTGTTGTTGTCATAGAGTTGGTTTGGAGAGGTAGTATGTTTATGTGGTGGACGTAGTAGTAGGGTGTCGGTTCACTCCCGAAGAAGTAAACAAAATACATCTGTGGGAATTTTTTTCCAGGAAAATCGGTATCATTGGTGACCACTGCAGGCCACCAGTTACGATTCATTTTCACCCACACAAAGTCGTTTAATTTATGCATCATGCTAGTAGTAAAATGTGAAAAAATCAAGGTTTGAGAGGATATTTCAAATAATGACATTCGAAACCTTTTGTCTACATTCAAGACCTTATCTCTTCTGCTCTTTGGGTCTTGTATTTATGTCCGCATCAGCGTTTCTTTCAGTACTCATCAAAATGTCCCCTCCCCCCATGTTCCAAGTACGATTGCGTGTGGATAATAGCTGGATCATGATGCAAGTATCAGTATTTTAAGCAAAAAGCTTTAGAGCCATTCATCTAGAACACAACACTAAATGTGGCGGTGCTACACTGCGTTGCATATTTCGTGGTTTTAACCCATTGCTTCAGCACTGTGATCGTGAAATTTTGAAAAAATATCCTCTGAAAAGTTGATGTAAACAAGATGCATAAGCCATTTAAGCAGAAGCAGGCAGTGACGAACGTTGATTGCCTAAAATAACAAACAAAGCAAATAAAACCAAAAAACTGAAATAAAATCCAACTTATTAAGCCTCCGACGATCCAGCTTTTTATGGAACAAAGCTTCAGCGAAAAACTATGTCACTTAACATATTTTTATTCTGAGTCGCGAACAATAAAAATGCTAAGCAACTTCTATGTCACTTAGCATGTTCTTACAGCTGAACATTGAAAATATGATGTACTTAGCATATATTTAATCGTTAAGTATATCTCTATAATAAAAGAAATTACACACTTAGCATAATTTTATTCTGAAAGAGCGCATCTTAACACCTATAAAAATGTGCTATACCCCAAATCGCACTTAGCACATTTTTATTCTCAGCCCCTCAATTCATTGTATGGTGTGGGGTGACATGGTCGTTTTTCCGTGGTAATTTTTTCCACTTTTATAGAGGGAACAACTATATATACAGTTTTTTTTACTTTTCCCCATTAATGTTCTTTCCTCCACCAGCTTTTAAATAGTTTTTATCATTCTTAGGATTTTGTTGTGTTAGTTGTACAAAATTATTACGTACTGGTGCAACAAAAACTAAATTGTGGAAATCAGAACAAAAGTAGAGTCATGGACAAACATAAATGCAAAAAAACGCGGGACGACCGTAAATACGAACGACTGTTAGAACCTTCGGTTTTGTTTACTACGGACAAACGCAAACGAATGTTGTAACATTCATTTTCAAACGAACGTTGTTGCTTTCGTTTTTTGATCATTTTTATTCGGGACTGTAATAATATTTAAAAAATTGTCCTGCTTTGTGATAGGTGTAAAACAAAAATTGTCTTGTTTCCCTTAGTAATGGGAAAATGACGCAAAAATAATCATAGCCATCCAGTAGCGCATACTGTACTGGCCTGTCCACAAAAAAAGTCCGAAAAGGGGGCCTACATAGGGTGAATTGCTTTTAAAAATGAGACCAGTAGTGTAGCTAGGGCAGATTTATAGGTATTGTCGTTTTCTTGTATTTTGGGTCCCATGGGTTTATTTAAAAACCCATTTCGAGTCGTATCCTGTATCTGACAACACCCCACTTTAACACAATTCAGCGTACTATGTGCAGCTATAAAAAAGTTAATTTCTCTGCAGATTGACCAATAACACCCATATAACTCAAGCGGTTGTTGCAATATTGTAACTTTCCTGTATTTAGGGTCCCATGGGCTCATTAAAAACCCATTTTGAGTCGAATTCTGCAGCTTAGAAGTGCCACGTAGCAAAGCATCATACAGCCTTATAGAGCCTTTTTTCCTTACAAAATGAGCCTAAATTCGCTGATATATTTTGACCAGTTGTTAAGATACAACCCATAACGTGTTTTGTCGGACTTTGTTTTGACCCCACCCGGGCCCATTTGGCCCACTTTTACGACCCAAATTAGTTGGAACAGATTTTTTGTCTAATTAAAGGTCACTAGAAATTGTAAGCTTTCAAATGTGCTCTCACGAGATTCAATCCGCCGAGTGGAGTTAGGTGGATCACCCAAAAAACCCAAAGAAACGGAAATCGACGAAGTTTACCACTCTGGCCAGTGGTCAGTGACAGTAGTTCTTCGCTATGCCTGTTCCGCTCGATACATTTAGAACTCAATTACTCTTCAAGTGTTGACATTAGACTTGGTATGTATATTACGATTACGTCTACAGTTACAATCAGAATTACGTGCACATAAAGTCGAACGATAGCACAACCAAAGGATCTTCGTTTAAACGGAATTCTTTAAATTAAACGCAAACTAGCTTTTGTATTAAATTATTTTTTATTTTAACGCATTGGAAATTCTTTTAAACAATCGATTTTCGTTTAAACGAAAACGATCGAAATCGAACGAAACTTCGTTCGATTTTTGAGTATTTAATTCTGATTGTAACTGTAATTATGCTACATTTATCACATCAGATTTCGTGCATACCTTAAAAGTTATATTGAATTTGCATGGCCTGTCCACAGTGGGTGGGAGGGGGGGTGGGGGACCCCCCACTTTCCAAATGTCCCCATGTTCGTGAGATTTTCCCCCATGTCCGCCCCCCCACTCGGCCGAAACCCCCCATGTTCAACTAATTCCAAAAATTTATGTCTGAAAATTTATGTTCTTTGTTTGCAAATTGTTTTTTAAACGTTAATTACCACTATTTATAATGCTAAATTATTGTTTTTTTAGCTTGAAAGTACGTTCACAGTAGTAAAAGTGCATGAAAATATGGAAATATTTTGTATTTTTAAGCAAAATTTATCCCCCCACTTTGAAATTTCCCCCGAGAATGAACATGGGGGCCCCCCGAAGTCCCCCCAGTTTTCGGAGGGCTGTGGACAGGCCAGTTATTGGCCGGATTGGCTATTATATTGAATAATTGCTATTGTTACAAGCTGTCTATTTTTAACAGTTCGGTGTTTGCGTATGTTATAGGTTTGTTGAACGAACTTTGTAACATACTGATGTCTGCCGGCAGTCCTGCTGATGTGTTAACTGAGGTACGTGTTGCAGTTACACGATGTGAGCAATGCTATGTTTATGTGGCGCTACATTTAGACATAATGTCAGTGTTGCATCAAGACGTACGCAAATACATTATAGATGTTATCTTGGCTCTCTTACGATACACATTTGCGTTTTGGTTCATTGTAGTTCTACATGTAATAGTGTGTATTTAGCACAGTAACGGCCCTGGTTGATTGTATGTTTTAATGTGGTTCTTGTAGAGTATTAAATTGTTTTAACTGAATACTATGTGCCACGTGGGTGCCTGCTAACTAAATTAAGATTAATGTTTTATCGAGACAATGCCTTCCGTGGATCGTATAAGCCTTCAGTTTTTGTCACGGATGTAGTTCGTTGCTTTTAAGCCCTTTAGTTTATCGTCATTACCGATAACAGCAACGTTATTAACCTTTTGATAACATACAGAAAAATACTAGTATTTTCTGGGGTTAGTGCATTTTGAATCGGTTAACCTATTCATAACTGCTGCGATAAATTTTGAAAAAATCTTTTTCGTTGAATGCTAATATCACTGTAAATATTCCTTCATTTGGTGGTTACTATGGCGACGAAGAGTTGTCTTCGTTGTTTCGTAATTTTGATTCTATAGCGAAGTATGTAAATTATATCGTGGAGTGGGGTTTTTTGGCTTTTTATGAAAAGGAGGTACTAACTGTGGGAGTGTTGTACTTATATATGCTTATGCTTACTTATGCCTTATCAGAACCCGTATCTGGCGTTTTATTCACCGAAAGTTTCACCACGGGCATAAATCGGTAAGCCCCTGGTTCAGAGCGAACGATAGCGGTATAATAATGTCGACAAATTAGGCGCGCTGGTATTCCGAAGTTGTGTTTTTAATCTAAAAATAAATTTCAACATTCAATATAAATCGCTAAAATTGGTTTTCTATTTAGATGGTATATTTTCATGTTTTTCTTTCAGTTTCTCTGTGATATTTGGTTGGGGATCGATGTGGACGGTCGGTAACATTTATCGTATAAGTTGGTATCGTAATTTACCAACTATATGGATAACATGCATATTATAATATTATAGTCATGCTCAGAAATAAAAGCAAATTTTCCGCGAATAGTTCGCGAAAAACTAACAGCTGTTCAAATGCTATTCGCCAATTTTTAATAATAATAAGCATTTAAACAGCTGTTTAATTTTCGGAGCGATTCGCGAAAAATTTGCTTTTATTTCTGGGCGCGGCTGTATTTAGTGTGTCCTATTATTTTGAAGAGCAGTCGCATAACGGTGATATAGTTCCTGCCAAAACTAAGTGTAATCGAAGGCAATCGAAATCACAATCGATCGATTATTTTGCACTTAATTCCGGCCGTGACTGTACTTATTGTAAAAGTGATATAATCGCAAGCACTTCTGTGTTTTTTAACACATGATGTAATCTCGAGAATTATCTTTGCAGGCTATAAATACCGTTGCTGATGTGATACGCGGAAACCTTGCCAATCAAGAAAAGTTTGCCTCTGTTCAGGCGCCGTCCGAGCCACCAAAGTAAGCTATTAACACTACGCATGTTAGACACATTGGGTTTAATAATGCCTGATCTATTATAGTTTTATAAATATTCCATTTGTTGTATTTGGTCATATCATTTGGGTTTAGAGCCTCAAGATTTGAAAAAATTACGTGGAATAATCCTGCATGTATACCGGGTTTAGTGTATGGGCCAGCGGGTACAAAAAACCAGACTTAATATCAATGATTATTATTCGGGGCCGAACGAGTGAATCACCGTGGCGTTGTATTCCTATGTGCTTAGAAAAAGACAGGACAATGCGTGTATTCTTATGTCACACACTCGTATCTCATTCATTGTGAATGTGTTTTCTAAAAATGTTTGAAGCAAAGCAAAAATAAGACATTACGTTATATTTAATTAAAATGAAAGAAAAATGTAAATAATTTTTATTTAATATAGTAGGTGTAGGTTTCCTTTTAGACTGAGTTTTAGGTTCTAGTGATGAATCCGAAAAACTTCCATAACCATGTTTCGGCTAATATGCTGGTACATGGAACAAGCTTTGAAATTTCGCATCGCTTTACTTCGCTCAGCTTGTCTTTCGCTATACAATTATTTTAATTTTATTGTATCTAGATGTTTGTTTTGAGATAAATTGTAATCTAAAACACCAATACAAGCTAATATTAGATTATTATTGGGTATGAAAGTCTCTTAAAAATATCGTGTCAAAATTTAGCATATGGCAGCGAAACACCGCGAGTAGCGGCGAATAATTTTCTTGACATCGATGTATCTGGCGTGGCTAAGCTAACACTTAAATTAAGATAAAACGTCATATTACCTAAAAATTCTCACCATGTTTTTGACATTACAACGTGCAGTTACAATTAGAATCAAGTGCTCAAAAATCAAACGAAGTTTCGGCCGTTTCCGAAACGAAAATCGATTAATTTAACCAATTTCGGCACGTCAAAATAAAAAATAATGTAAAAAATGTTAGTTTACGTTTAATTTAACGAATTTCGTTTAAACGACGATCGATCGATTGCGTTATCCTTCGATTTCGCATGCATTCGATTTTATGTGCACTTAAATCTGATTGTAACTGAAGCATCTTGTCATTTATACACTTTTTCTTACATTATGAAAAAAAATCAGCCCTTATATTTCGGTGTCCTTAGCCAATTTTTATGCTTATTTTTCGTCTAAAGTTTGAGAGTTTTAGTTTAGAGTTTATAGTTTATCTCCATATCAGAAAATTGGTTCAAATCTTGCTATACGGTCCTCGCTAGAATACCAATTTGTACGTTTGATAATCGCATTAGGTTTTTCGATATTTACCAGTGCACTTGTAATGTTTCAATGGTGTAGCTGCCTTGCCGTGAAATTGTTTTTTGTTGGCTCGCTGGTGAGGCGACAGTCAATTTAATTGTGGCGAGTACTGTAATAATATATATATTATTGAGCGAAGCCGAGCGAAGCGTTTTTATTTTTTGTTTGTGACCAAAAAAGTCGATGTCCGTTCGTGCGTTCGTCGCGATGAATCTCCAGAATCACTGAACCGATTTCAAAAAACTTTTTTTGTTTTGTAGCTTAACATCTGGGAATGTGCACCTAATTATTGGGTTTCAAAATTTTGCATAATGAATTAGTTATAAGCTAATTAGTTGCCTGTAATCAGCTAATTAAGGCACTTTTGGTTATATCTCGCTAAATACTTGGAATAGAATCGTTTTGTTTTGACCAATATAGGGTTTTTGGGGTCAAAAAATGTAAATGATACTTTTAGACTCATAATGATCATTATCTTGCCAATTAATAGATTATGCTAATTGGATTAAATTAGAATTAAGAATTAGAAAGTTGTGTTCAATTTTTAAATAAATGGTAGAGTTTATGTTTCAACAGAACATTATAACAGTATCGAAGCTCGACAGCAGTGTGAGGTTTGAAACATAAACAAACGTAATCCTAAAAGCACTTGCAGAGTGATATGTCGAAAAGATAGAAATCACTACTATATGTGTCTACAAATGTTTAAATATCTACTATATGTTTAAATTAAATTCTTTAATGTTCATGTTGAGTCGACTGTTAATAAATAACTTACGTTCAAAAAAGGTATAGTATGTAAGTTGTTTTTGACTATTCTCTGTCGTGCGTTTCGTCCGCCTATACACTAAGATCTATTGTTTGTGGTAAGATACTCTCACTTAATACATGCGTTATGAAGTAAAAGTGGGTACGTTCATAATGGCAACCCCTCGTTCCGCTCAACAATATGTAGTTCCACTACGACTTGTATAATTATATACTGTAATATACATTCTCAATAAATAAAGGCCAAAACGACAATAAATCGAGTTGGAAGGAAACTTATTTCAGCTGAATATGGTTCTGAAACTCTGAACCCAACTGCATCCAGGTGTTGGGAAATAAACATTTAGAAAATAGCATAGTTCTGAGTTATGTAACGTAACGTATACTCAGGAAATTACAGCAACTCAAATGTAGCGGAATACCAAACAAATCAAATAGTGCATATTCAGTGATACCGATAATCTATTTGGAGAACTATGATTTCCAAATTCAGATAGCGCAGTGGGTTACTTGGTTCTTATTATCGTTCTGTCCGCTAGAAAGAACCGTCGTCGGTACCAGTTAAACGGTTTCACAGTATAAAAACGAACTCACCAACGTTTTTGTAACCGATCGGTTACAACGTTCGTTCACGTGTCGCGTTCGTTTCTATGCACTTATTTTTGTCCGTGACTATAGCACAATCCCAACCTTTTGGGTCTACGATGGATTTATTATGCGGCGGGTTGTTAATAGTTCCAACTAAATGATAGCACTGTTTTTATCACTCAAGCCGTCAGTAAAAGAACACTGATTTGTAGTTATCGAGCATAATACAACTGTGTGTTGAGCAAAAGTTACCAGAAAATGTTTTGCTTTGCGGTATTTTTTGTAGAATTTTATGTTATTTTCGGCCTTATACTTCTAAAATGGTAAATCTGATTTTACTCTATATTGATTCTTATTACTTTGATTGTCGAAAGATAACTGTCAAATACATGAAAGGTGTTGAACAAATCGCAAAAAGGAAATGTAATGTGAGAGTGTTTGAAACCCCTTTGTGAAGCGGTAAAGCATGCTTCAGTTAACTCGCTGTTTCAGTACGTACACGTGTGGCAATCAGTTACATGATTTGAGCAAAAATGTGTGAAAATGAAATCCAGTTCAGTATTACTTGATTTTTTCTTAGTAATTTTGGTTAGTACTCCGAAGTTACAACATTTAGGACCAGTCTGCCATTTAATAAAGAATTCCACCTGATGTTAAATATTATTAAAATATTGCACAACGCATTATAGTTAACGATTCTGATATCAGTTTGCACTGCGCAGTGGCGTAAAAAATAAGTGCAGACGCGGACAGAAAAATTGCGTCTGGACACGAACGGACGCAATTTCGCCTGTACGTGGACGGACGGAATTTCACCCAGGCGTAGAAGCACGCAAACGGGCACAATTTCTTTTGCACGCGAACGGACGCAGTTTCGTCCAGGCGAGGAAGGACGCAGTTCTGATCGATGACGGATGCAATTTCGCCTAGACGGGGACTGACGCAATTCCGTGTAACACGGGCGGACGCAATTTCGTCTGGACGGAGACGGGCGCAGTTTCGCCTGGATGCATTGCAGACGGGCGCAATTGTGTCCATCTTTTGTGCACTTGTGCACTTAGCTTTGTCCGTGAAAACCCTCTGTGAAGCAATAAAACCCATTTGTTTCGTGAATAAACACGCATTTCATTAATTTAGGGCTGCTATTATTGTTCTTCTTATGTCTATGGTCAACGATAAGCAGCCCTTCACGTTGCGCTGTGCTGTGTTGTACTGTTTCCAATGTTATTTGTACAACAACGAATGTGGAAAAGATAGTGTTATCAAAACGCTGCTTCCGTCAACAGTTGAAAGTAAGTAATATTAATAAATTAATAAGTGTAATACGCTGCTGTATCACGTACTTCAAAATGCGGTGTCCGTACTACCCCAGCTATCGCAACATCGTGGGCGGAACTACCATGCTCATTTCGGACTATCTCTTTCGGAAACCAAGAAGCTACGGTACTTAGCAAGCTGTTCGAGCGCTTTACGGGCCGTGTTCGGATCCCACCGGACGAGTTGGGCACGTCTTTCGTGGTGCCACCTTTGAGTTCACCAGGGAGGTTGGCACCGCCACCCGCTCATAGGCGAAAGAGATTATACCGCTACTCCTATCCTGGTCTCAGCTGGAAGTTTTGATTGGTTACATCGTTGGATTTCTGCTACTTTAATTTATAGCCACAGTGGCTTCCACTAGGGTCCGACAATTCCTAGACGTTTAACTTCTGATCGCTCCCGCTACGAAATTCAGTGGGTGGTTCCCGAATCCTCATAGACGTTGCACCTTTGGAGCTATTGCACTCAAATTCAGCACTTAAGTCGTACACGTTAATTTAGCATCGAACCACGCTAAGACTGGCGACCTTCCCGACATCAAGCTTGAACGCAGTTGGTCAGCTGGGGGCGACGAATTCGAACTCCTATGATACATATCGCTACATGTATCATCAATGAACGCATGCACACAGTGGGTTTTTAATAATATTAAGCAAATTGATTACACCTTCGGTTGTGAGGTAAGGCAAGGCTGGTATACATTAGATAACATTAGCATAGTATGATGGATTATCAGTAATGGAACAGTTATAAACAATACGGCATGAGTTCGTAGCTAATGCGGGTAATTGGATTAAACCAAACGGCGTCATAATCTTGTTAATCGTGACGTGCACAACCGTAAGCTAGATCAACAACAGCAGTGTTTAGCTTTCACGAATGCTTCGGTGACGGCTGCAGTTACCTTAATGAAAATGGGAAAACGGACACGCATGCCCAACGATGCAACTGACAGAGCGCCACAAGCTAAATGGTCACTCAATTTGTTAATTGGCTGATTCAGGTAAGCTGTTCACGCAAATGCAACTAGTGAGCAATGATTAACAGATAGAAGGGACAACGCACTAAACAATATAGTCGGTTCATGTACATACGTACATTACGGTAATAAAAGGAGAAGAAACAAGAATGTCACGGTGCAATTCGATTGCATATTCTATCCTAAGTCTATTCTACTAAAGGTTAAATATTACCAAGTATACACGGTACAACGCCATTATCGATAACATACGACAATATCATACAACAATCAATAGTTCAACAGAGTAGTGCGACACGACGCAATACTTTAAAGAACAGTACAGTACGTTTAAATGACATATGACAGCAGGTACACTATAAGTCACAATATTTGTTGTAGTCTCTGACAATCTATTTCAAAAGTTCAAAGCCTTAACAGTTTCAAAGGGTTTTTGATTCGTCTCGGTCCTAGATAAATTTTGATGTCAGTTAATTTGATAAAATCCCAAAGCTCACGTTCGTGTCAGGATGGGTCACTGCCAAGCACGTGTTTATAATACGCAACTCTATATGCACGTCAATTCCTAGCGGCCTCTTTATTTGGCTCAGATTAAACATTGGCGAGTTCAACTGGACTTAAAATACCTACTTTGACTGGCAAAGCATGCCAATTCGCAAAAATCGTTTATATAAACACGGAAAAAGAATGCTGTTACATTGATATATCGATTGCTACTATCGCTGAATACAGATAATGTTACCGAACGCGGATTCAAGCGCGTTCTCCGCCCAAACCATTGATGATTAGTGCACCCATCATCCACCTTCGTTTTACCTTTCCCTCCTGGAAAACGGTAACAGCATCACTGTTCATTATTGTACTTTTGGCCATACTAGGCAAAACATGATTGAACGTGCATAGATACGTATGCCCTGGTGAATGATAAAGGAATCAAATCAAGCTCGAGAATCCAACCCTGACCCAAGGCAATAAAAGATTGTTACACTTGTAAAGCTTCCGAACAATTATTTTATTGGCATGTAGCATGTAGGATAGTTGTAAATTGATTAATGAGTTCGTACAAGGAGAGTTGCCTGTACTCATAATTGTCGTACCATTGTTACATATGCGCGAGTACAAAACGTTGGGTCGCACCGTTGGAGTCGTACCGTGAGAAAACCTCAACCGTACTCTTGTATATTCTTGAATACTATGTTCAACTACATTAATTCATTCATTGTATAACCCTGGAATAGCACCTTGTCTGTAGAAGTTTACCGTCTCATTTCGTATCGTGTACCATTAGTCACTGATTTGTTGCAAACACATGTGTTTAGCTTTAACCGACTTGAATCCGTTCTCCGTTTTCTATTTCCGTTGCGTACGTCTACTTCCCCCGCCCCAGCCATGCTTTCATTTAGCCGCCTTCTAAATTACCTGAACCGAATTAACTTGAGTTCCATAATTTCGAGCGAGCGATTAGTTAGTCAACTAACTGTCCCTCGTCTCGACGTTCCCTTCCGGCCCGTACCGAGTAAAGTAAGCGTAGCAGTCGTCGTTTAAGAAGCGTCTAGGTGAAGTTCGGACGAACTCGCTCCGTGATTTATACAGCTGTGAGTGTCCCATATGAAAGAAGGCGAAGACTCCGATCTATGAGTGATGATTTCTACCACCCCCAACAGTTCTGGCGTACCCATAATTCTGTACACCTAGCGAGAGAACAGCTCGTATTTTTGACTACTATTCGCATTATCGTGTTACCGTTGTACCGTTCATGCTGTCCCGCGTAATGTGTGTTGATATACCGTATAATACGATTTTGGCTTCCAATAAACATCATTTAAACCCCAAACCCATGGTGTGATTGCGGTTCGATGACAACTGTAGCGATATTAGTTGAAGGGGCTTGAATTCGTCATCCCGATCGACGACCCGCGTTCAGGCATGACGGGGAGAAATTTCAAGCCCTAGCGAGACTCGCCGATTCATTGAGTACGACTCTTGCGACCGTTTAAAATTTTCTCGCAGACTTTCGCTGAACGAATTTTCGTTCACCAAATACACAATCCGATGGTAGATTTGTCGGACTTTAGTGGGGGCCACTGGCTAAATATAAAATTATAATAGTTGAGGAAAGTAAAACAAAACACTTAAGATTAAGTATTCACACTTTCAGGTGGAATTTTTGGCCTGTGAGTAAGTGAAGAAGCCAACCTCCCTAGGGACCTCAAAGGTAGTACCACTTAGGCTGCTTGTGCAACCCGCCCGACAGTATCAGAACACATCTTGTGAAGCGCTCCTGCGGCTTGCTAAGCTACGTAGCTTCTTGGGACTGACCCGAAAAGAAAAAAAATGAACCCAAAAGGTCCGCCGTCGGGGTTACGATAGCCGGGGTTGAATGAGCATTGCGTTTTGGAAGTGTGCAGTGCAGCAGTGTCACGTCGATATTACACAACCCTACTGCGAAGATATCAGCCAATATGAACTGCAATGATAGAGAGAGGCAATGAAATGCAAATTTATGAAAATCTAACTGCGTATTGTTTAAATATAAATCTTCTGCTATTCGAATTTCTATAATGTAAAACTGTCAAAACCTGAGCGGCTTTTGATCCGCTCTGGATTCATTCCTTTATAACTTTTGAATGAGCAGTGTCTTTGCCTGGCTGAAGTGCTTTAATGAAAATAACTTAAAGGGTCTCTATTCGTAAAACAAAAATCATCAAAATTCCTGCAGACAATATTATACTTTAGGGCCGCAGGGCTCATCATCACGGGTGAATTCTGCCAACGGAAAGGTTTCGCTTTAAAGGCCTAATACATATTACTGGAGGGAAATTTGTGCAAGAATAATTTTATTTAATTTAGATCCTGTCCATAAATTTTAATTGTGCCGACCCGTTAACAAGTCAATGGAGTAAAAAGACACTGTAAAATCATGGATATGCGTAACAGAAACTTACAAAACCAGTAATAAGGTGTCTCCAAGTGGGCAAAATCAAAAAGACGCCAATCCATATCGGTTTTATGTAAATTCAAGTACGAAATTGCGGGTGCAGCGCAAAAACAAAGCTGGGTGCACAACTACATTTTATTACCCCTTGTTCAAAAATTCCGAAAATCCAGATGAAGAGTTATGAGACTAACAGACGAAGAAAAAAATATTTTTTATTAATTACATGATGTTTGAAGAAACTCGGATCGCAACATTAGCTCCATTTCAATGATCACTATTCAGCTATATGTGTGGAATTAGCTCAGTTTGTAGAGCAATAAATATTAATCCTGTGTGTAGCTGCATTATGATCACTATTTACACTGGGAGTTGGTTCAGAATAGGTTTTTGGTTAGGCCCAAGAAACCCAAAATACACGAAAACAGTTACTACATACCGGTGATATTAGGCTCTATGTTGGTTTTTAATTGAGTTTTTGCGCAGATGTGGATTATATTGCTGTTGTGGTTTTGTTATTATGGCTTGGTTATCTCATAATAATTTTTAAATGGGTCTGCCTAGTTTAAAATATGCGGAAACTTAATCATTACCCCAAGCGCTCGAGCGACATGGGTGATATTGGGCTTATTTTGAACAGCTATAGTTTTAGCCTCTAGGTGCACATGATGTGCTGCTCTTGTCATTATTTACTCTGCAGGGTTGGGTTAAAATGGTTATTAAGCTATCTCGCGTGGGGCAGAATATGCGAAATCTGCAATGTATCCATATCCGCTAGACCGATATGAGTAATATTGGACTTATTTTGAAAAGCAGCTTAATGCAGCTTTGTACGATGTGTTATTGTGTTTACTTATGCTGCACGGTTGTATCAAAAGGGTTTTTAAATGGCAGAATTAAGTGCACGTCTAATCGAACGCATAAGAAATCGAACGATACCGCAATCGATCGATCTTCGATTAATCGAAATTTATCGAATTTGTTAAATTTATCGTAAAACGATCGATTCTCCTTTTTAAACGAAAACGAACAATATCGAACGAACTTCGATCGATTTATGAGCACTTAATTCTGATTGTAACAGTATGCAATAAGCTGGAATACGTACAAACACATTGAATTCACTTTTGCGATAAAATAAGCTGATGGTATTTAAATGGACACCAATTGATGACTGCGGAATTCTTTAGTTTCTCTGATATATCATTGAAATTTATAACTCATTACAGTAATATTATTAATATTTTATCGACCGATTATTTTAACCAGTACTGCGCATTGCAACCCAGAAGTTCATGCGTAGCATCTAGTTTTATAAAAGTTGTGTAATAAGTTTTAATATTTTTCTAACCTTATAATCCTTATATTGCTTTTACTGAGTAACACTTGCAGATATTGATAGTGTTGCCAGGATCATTGAGTATATTAAAAATCGCGTCAGGAATTATAAATATTTTCAGTCGCAAACCGCAAAGGAATAGAGTTGATTCTTTCTTGTTTATTAAGCAGTAACTACATTTGTACTCGCCACAATAGATCGCTGATTGCTCGTTTCTCGGTCTCGAGTTGTTCGTGTAAAAGTTTATAGTTCGTTTTGCTGTTCGCTCTTTGCTCGCTCGCTCGTAAGGCGACAGTCAGTGTTGTGGCGACTACTATATTTCACGAATAATTTTTATGGTTCAGGATAGGAAAAGGTACCAGATATCTTTGCGACTGTGTAAATGTATAGAATGCTTTGTAAAATGTGCGCTATTAGGTTATCTGAGGCAGTATGGTTTAAACTGCCTTAAGGAATAACATATTAGTAGATGTATCTGCAAATTTTGTTGCACCAATTTTGTTTCCGCGTTTTAAAGCGACGCGGAATATTAGCCTTAAAACTTGTTACTTTTAGAACAAATTTATTAGTCGCGAGCGTGTCTCGAGCAAGTCGCGAGCGACAGTTATTTATGGCGGATATTGTAGAGGGGCAGAATTTTCATGCTCCCGGGATGTCGGCGGTTCCCTTGATCATGCCTGTGGTGAAGAAATCCTAGCTGTTTAGAAAGAGAAAGCGCAGTAATCAGAAGTTCCGTCCGTCGCTCACTTTGTTACAAACTGATTGACTGACAAATGATGGTTCGCGTTATGTTATGATTAACCATTTTGGATGGATTATGTGAATATTCAAAGGCAGTCTGTCCTGGAAATTGTTGAATTATTGCAGTAATACGAATCAGTATTAGTATCAATGAATATATATCTGAATGCAGTGGGGTTAAAACCACATAATATTTCTATCCTAAATTTGAGTAGTAATATCGAGAGTTCATAATCATAATGAACATCGAGGATTCATCATGAATTGTTGATAATATGATATTGTGTAATGTTTTTGAACCGTACAAGAATTGTGTATTTATTGCATTCTGCACAACCCATTATTCAAATTTTGTCATTTTAGTAGACTAAATTGTTCAATGTTACACTTATATCATCACACTGTTTTAAAGACCGCGATTGAAAGCTAATATTAAAACCCAGAAAAAATCCTTATTGACACTTCGTCACAGACTCGTTGGTGTAATGCGTTTCATCCTTAGTTAAGTTGTTACGTTTGCTTTTCCAGCGACAGCTGTTACTTCGGGCCATCTTCTGTGTAGCGGACTGTTAAATTCTGATCCTGTTGTTGTATGGTTTTCTGCGTCGGCGCTCTCACACTGCCTCATTGATTATTCTTCTCAGAAAGAAGCACTATTAAAGGTGCAACTAGCTACAAGTGTTGGAAAGCCACCAAGTTCGCTTATGCAGCAATGTATGTCTATACTGATGCAAGTAAGTTCTTTTTGCAATATTCACGACCATCCTACAGGATATTTGACTGAAGCATTATACATAGCATTCTAAATAGCTATATAATATATATGCTATATACATGGCAATAAAATTTTCATAGTGTTCATCTGTAACAACTGTGTTTCACTACTATGTTTACAAAGCTAACTTCTATGTGAGTTGTCTCTGCATGATTAAAACTGCGCAGGTGATGTAAGTACATAGCTTATATCAATCAAACTTCAATGCAGTCGCGGTAGTTTGTATGGAAATGTGGCTCGTGTAATAACGCGACGCCGCTGCACTACGCAACTTCCAAACACAGTGCCCATACGACCTCGACTATCATAAACTCAACGGTGGCCCCAATATTTTTTCTTTTCCTCGGTCAAGCCCGAGAAGCTACGGAGCTTAGTAAGTCGCAGGAGCACTTCACGTGATGTGGCGGATTCCGCTCGATATGTTGCGCACGTCGCATACGTGGTTGGTCTGGCCACAGCGGGCAGGACCCCACTTTCCAAATGCATCCATGTTCGTGGGAGATTTTCTCCCATGTCCGCCACCATCACTCGGCCGAAACCATCTATGTTTAACTAAATGCAACTGGCCTGTCCACAGTGGGGGGGTTGATTGGGACCCCCTAATTTCCAAATCCCCCCATGTCCGTCCCCCCACTCGGCCGAAACCCCCATGTTCAACTAATTCCAAAAATTTTTTATGTCCGAAAACTTATGTTCTTTGTTTGCAAATTGTTTTTTAAAATATTAATTACCACTATTTATAATGCTAGAATATTGTTTTTTAGCTGGAAAGTACGTTCACAGTAGTAAAAATGCATGAAAATGTGGAAATATTTTGTATTTTTAAGCAAAATTTATCCCCCACTTTGAAATTTCACCCGAGAATGAACATGGGGGCCCCCCGAAGTTCCCCCCCCCACTTTTCGGAGGGCTGTGGACATTCCAGTCCAAAAATGGTTTATGTCTCAAAATGCATGTTTTTTGTTGTATACAAAATGTTTTTAAACGTATTACCACTATTTCTGATGCTATAACATTGTTTTATAGCTTGAAAATACATGCACGGCAATAAAACTGCTTAGATTTATCGAAATGTTTTGTATTTTAAGCAAAATTTATTCCCCCACTTTCAAATTTCCTTCGAACTAAGCATAGGACCCCGAAGTTCCCCAATTTTCGAAGGGCTCTGGACTGGTCTGCGTGGTACTACCTTTGACATCCCCAGGGATGTTGGCTCTGTCACCTGCTCGTAGGCCAATGAGATTATGCTGCTTTTCCTTTCCGGGTCTCATTTCGAAGTTTTGATCGGGTACATCATTGGGGTTGATCACGTGCGATCGTTTGAAAGTTATTTATAGCTAATGTAGCCCCCACTGGGGTCCGACAATCCCTGGGCGTTTATTGTCGGATCGCGCCGCTCAATATTAGGCTACCTAATGTATATACAATACTTTTAATATTAGATAGAGTTAAAATATATATTTGTTACTGAAATAAACATTATAATAACACTCTTATATATATAACACTCTTATATGTGTGTTATGTACTTACATACTGGTGGGTGCAACGGTACCACGAAACATAGTCGTGATTTCCGAAAAACACCAAGACAATAACAAACAATCACGGGAGTGGGTCATGGGACAGGGGTTACTAATCGGCTACCCAGTGGGCAAATCAATTCACGGCCATTACATCGATGCGGAATCAGTCAGACAAGAGCGATACGTTATGTGGTCTTACTTCGTTTAAGCTACATTATTGCTAACTTAGCCGATAGCTTCATTGAAGTAAAATTTTATCTAGCACTAGTTGACACTTACAGTCACTGGGACACTCCTTGCGTGTTCAACTCTTCTTACAGTTTCTTGACTAACCTACTACAGGTGAGTTTGGTTTTGACTTTATCGGCGGATGCACGGAAGGTGTCGGCTGGGGACGCCGAAGTGGAAGTAATTATTCGTCATCGTCATGGTTAGGCAAAATGGAACGGACACTTCGTCAGAACCTTTGGTGCAGCTTCTGCTCTTTGGTCAGGTTTGTCGAATTTTATTTAAGTGGACCAGGTCAAAAGTTGCCGATGAAATCATGGTGACATTACTTATTGTTGGTAATACGTTTTACAAATTTTCAGCTTCATGGACTGTTAGATGCTCATGCCGCTGCTGGAGCTGGACTGATTTCAGCGGCTACGGACAAGGACTAGCCTCTGTCGGGGCTTTTAGGGAAGCCCGAAAAATTCGAATTGTGGCTGATTCTGGCTGGATTATGGTGGAACGTAAAAGAGCTTCGTCAATTGTAATCGGTTTCACTTGAGGCGTAAGGTTGGCACTAACGACAACTTCTGCTCAGTCCGGTTAACGGATACAAGATATGCTCTTCAATTCGAGGATGAAGACGTTTAGTTCATCTAGAGGATTGAAAGTTCACGTTGAAATCGACTTAAATTATCCACGAGATCCCGACCGCCCGTTAACCCTCGCCCTTTGTAAATCATTTTGGTAAGTGGACAGCGGATCGATCATTTCTTCTGGAACGTCTAGCAAAACGCTCAAGAAGCACAAGGTTCGCTACGTTACGCATTCGTCAGTTCAACTTTAACGTTAATCAAGGAAAATCACTTCCACCAACCTGGAACAAGACGACATCGACGGTGGCCCAACCCCCAATTCGTGGTTGACGCTTTCAAAGACCCCTGTCCGGTACCCCAACACCCAAGTCGAACGATCCGAATTCAAATAAAAAGAAAAATCAACCCCTCCGCAAATCGTTTAACCCCAAACCGGTAAGTCAGAACACGATTTTCTTTTTCAGAGCGACTTGGGTCGTTAAGATTTACATCTTCTACCCCACTAGTTGGTTAACTTTTGCTCTGGCCCTTGCTTTGAGTTACTGTTTAGCTCTACTCTCCTTTTTCAGCTTTTACCTTGTTAGCTTTGAGGACCCCTCCGCAAAACATTACCGTCAGGAATTTATACTTATCCACTCGACTATCAACTTGATGAAATTTCTTAAATTTTCGCTGATCATTAATTGCCACAATTTCGATAGTGAACTAACTGAGACACTGTACGTTTGAATATCATGGAATGACGAATCCGAATTGGCTAGAATAAGAAGACGACCAACAAACAGCGACAAAGGAAACAACAGAAACAAAAGAAACGAACAAGAAGAAAAGGGGAAAGAGAAGCAAACAAGGAACACCTACCAAAAGGAACAGGAGCGCATCTTTGCCCATGCTCAACGTAAAACACGACCAAAGCAACCTGGCTGGAACCCTGGGTAAGCGCTTCTGGCTCTGAACTTGTTAGGATCGCGACACTGGGCGCCGCTACGATTGTAAGAATGGCCATTGATCGCACTATCCAATACATCAAAGATTTTGCTCGAGGCATTCACCAAGTCGAAACTAAAAACAAGCCGCCTTTCCGGACGAGTGTAACGTTAAAGACCCTACTCGACCACCGAAATCGACCCCACCATTCACAACTTCTTGAGCCATCACGGATTTTAGGACTTGGACGGCTGACTTCGACTTGACGCTTGATAGTTATCAACTAGTTGTCTTTAAGGGCAAAGCGTGCCGACACGCTACCAACAACAGGCCGGATTCTAGGATCCCAATCCACACGACGAGTTTTTAATTCTTCATCCAGACTGTTATATTAGTGCTCCCTAACATGATTTCAGCTAAGCCGCCATTTTGGCGTTCTAGTGATTCCTCTACCGCTACCACGTAATAGCTTGTACCATAATTGGTTTATTTTGCATAACCAGTGCCTACACCGGCACCGTCGTAAGTCTGGCGCCAGGCTCGTCCCCATCCATGGCCCTTCTCCTCGACCTTGATCGTTGATAACGGCGTTGTCCCGCACTAGCTTTGTTGAGCCGAGGGTTCGTTAAGACGAATATCTAGCTTGCACCGGCCCTTGATGTGCGCCATCATCCCGGAATTTTTAAGAGCGGAACTGAAGCACCGCAAACCACCACTACCGAGCATAACTAACTAATTGTTGTACACGTCCAACGCCTGGTCTAAGATTTTCATCATTTTCTTCCGGGACGCCATCACTAGCTCGTCCGCTCCAGTGGCGCAAGGGAATAAATGACAACTTCTTCGGCGTTTGTTTGTTATGTATGACGACGGTGACCCCATCTTGACCTCTATCTATCGCTTGAATAAAGTCAGAATCAAGCTAAATAACTACATTGTTGATCTTTAACTCCTTATCCGTGGTGCAAATGGACAACCCTTCCGTGCTACGGCTTGGGGACGAAAATACCTCAAGTTTCCTTAACCAGCGGTCCGCACCAATTGTAAATATCTTGATAATGATTACTACCAAGTCCCGTTCCACCAGTACTTGGATTTCTTGGCTTAATAGTCACCTTGGCCAGAAAGATAAAATTTACCAAAAAACTAGCCGATATAACAATCATTTCTAAGATTCCAACGTTAAACGTTCAGGGCATCTCGAACATTGTCGGGGCCACATCCGTACGACCAACCGATGTACGAGCTAAGGACGTTGGCAGAACCAAGGAAAATTTACATAGCAAAACAAGACTTACCTCGCGCATTTCTTCGTTCATAAAGAATCAACTTCCATTGAGTACGGACCAGGAATATCGGCTTGACATTATGACCTGTGACAGGTTTTGGTGTCGACCTCCCTCGACATCACAATCAGTACCCCGATACTCGACATGCACCAACCAATCGGACGGGGTCCGCACACCGCCCGTGAAGCGCGCCTGCGGCCTGCTCGTTGCTCCCGTTCTTCTTCGGATTCTAACAGGAGAGATCACTGGATTATCAAAAACTCCGGTTCCGGCCTAAACTGATAGCCGAGCATATGGCATAATCTAGGAAGCTGTCGCCCATCAGCTGCATCGCGTTCTTGCAGTAACATCGTTCAGCTGTTAAAAATAATATCTAAATTGGCAGCTTTGATGAAACTCTTCAAGTCGCCTTTTTCTGGGATAATTGTAAAAACCGACCTAATAATAGCGATAGCGAAGATATTTTATCTGCAATTGAACCGGCAAAAATCATACGCTAGCTTGTTAAATATTTGCAATCTGGTAAATATCTACTGTTTTATCTGTGTTAAGATAATTTTTGGTGTCTAGGAATAAATGCCAAAATTGTCCGACGTAAGTGAACTGACAATAAAACACCAACATTCTCGTCAAACGTCAGCTTGTTGTAAGTCCAAATTGGTCCCATTATCTTCACCATGCCACTGTCGCAGCCTATCGAAGTGCCGTACAGGTTTGGCAAAAATACCATTCAAATCCCATATCCTCGACAATCGGCATGACGTCCAAACTTGAGATAAAAATTCAAGCTCGTAAACGAACTGCACCATCTGTTTGAGTCGCTTGAACTAAGAAAGTAATAAAGACAGTGTCGACGGAAGTGTTGATTGAAAAGCCTTCATCTAACTCTAAACGAATAGCAAATGAAGTAGAAACCACATTTAATGCTTGCTGATCTGTGTCGTTTAAAGCAATTACATCACCAGTACCAAGGCAAAGCTAAATGCGGAATCGCTGCCGGAATGTTTCTTGCGACAGTAATAACCGCATCATTAGCGAAAACAATAACAGAAGTGGCACATTAACAATCCATGGCCATTGGTCCACGGTGGCAGTCATACCGTCCACAGGTTCAACACCCGCTAATCCGCTTCTGTGCCATCATAAGCTACACCGAGACAAATCAGGATTATTACTATTGTACAAATCAGAAACGCTACGAAAAATTCCGGAATTTCATTAAGTGGAAAGTCATCATCACCAGCACCAACGCCCACCTTTAATTCAAAACTAACAATATACAAACAACAACGTTTATCATTGTTGTGGACAGTGCTAGAACGTACATAAGAACCGACAATACGGCTGTTGCAGTGAATCTACGGCTGATGACTGCGGCAGTAACCAAGAGCCATTGTATGCCTTCGCCTTTGAAAAAGACGCACCAACCAAGCAAATTTTTCACGCTATTCTGTCGCAGTTTAAACAGCGCACCGAAAATCTTCAGGCAGACGGAAAGCAAAGCGCGCTGACTCGTGATGCTGACAGCAATTGGTTCTGGAAAAACGATGCCCCTGGCACAGCCGGTAGCAACTACAGGCTGCGGCGTTTACTACGATGATGGCGTCAATCTATCGGGACTATTCCTGGTTCCAGGAATCTACAATTGGTGTTCGTCTTGACGATTTATTACGTTTAACCGTTGGAGCATTAGGGTAATTATTGACATTGACGATGGCTTCCAGGGGCTGGATAGTGAACAACTGGGAACATATGTTAAATCATTGGTCAACCACTGACGGAAATCTTGGCCCAAAGTCAATTGGCGTAAGCCATCATGTCTAGTAAAAAGAGGATTTGTACTTACCGTCAAGGCTTCACAAGCAATTAACTACCTGACGGGGGCTGGGCTCGTTTATTGGAGCCGTTCAAATTTTAACAACATGGGGCTTAGAAATTGTAAAAGAACACGCACTGCCAAAACGAGCATCGTTGAACAACAACAAGGACCAGAAATAAACAGTGTCAACAATACCTCTCAAGGAGGTCGTGGATTTCGCATTCTTCTAATGAAATAAAAAATAAGTCTACTGTTGCGTTCGCTCGCCCGAGTGGCAGAGAGATGTTAGAAGTAAGAGAAACTACTGATGCTTACGACAGTTTATGGGTAGAGCGTGTTCTTGGTTTAGTCAGAAAGTGACACACCACATTTATCTAATGCCAACATATGAAATTGACACCTCCAACCAGGAGGGTGATTTGATACAAATATCTACAACACTACGCCTTCAAATGGGCACTAAAGTAGCAGAAGCTGCTTTAGTTTTAATTACGTTCAAGTCATTTGAATATTCGTAGCCAAATTGTGCCGAAACACATAATCCTATCGGCACCGTTCGTTCGTTCGTAATCCAAGAGGCTTTTGCAACGGCGATACATTGAACTTTGTACACCCACAGCTTGTTATGCAATCAATCGAGATTGATATAATGAATTTTGGTTTAACATTCCAGGTGTTAACAGCTATCAAGATTTTTACGTCAGCTCACTCCGCCTAGATAACTGGCCAAATTATTTCAGGAAGTATTCACGGCACGAAACAGCTTTAGCAAGGCTCGTGCTGGGGTGATTGAAAAAGTTGTTTGAACAAACGACAGTAATTATCAAGTTGCTAAAATATGGCCAGTTTTACAACTTGAAGGATGCGATTTTTGCCCATTGGGACAACTTCAACTATGGCGTACAACTCGTAAAACACATTAAAAAATATGTCCGATAAAATGCTAAATGTAAAAACTATACAGAAGCAAATAACATATTGTTTAAAAAATATTAGTTTTTTATGTTCGTTTTATATTTATGAAGCAGGTACTTCACATTGAACAGGCGCAGAGTGCCAAACCGCCAACGTATATTTAACTCATTCACTATACCTACCATGGAAATATGTCTATGCTTTTATTTTGTAACCATGTTTAATTTGTACCACCATTGCTGCTCAGCATCGAAACAAATAAACCAATAAGTCATCAGGATAAAGCGTGAACATACCGCCCATACAGGCCTCCAAATCGACTGCGTATTAATTGTTTGCTAAAGGTGATAAACATGCTTCCAAGAGTTACATCGCAATTTCAAGCCAAACCCCGTGGTTCATACAATTGACCATAATTATATACTTGCGATTGGGGTTGACGATATCCTAACAGCTGGTATCGATTTTTCAGCTGTTGTCTTACTACAGTTTTGACTCAGAGAATATTGGCTGACCTGATCTAATTTGTATATATTAGACTTAAAAGGTAGGCCACAAGAGCGCGAATCTGAAATTATTTATTTTACAAAATTGTACAAAATTCTCTATAACAGTAATTTTAGTAATTCTAGTAATTTTAGTAGCGTTTTGGCGTATTTTTAACATGTGAATGAATGCTTGTTATGACTTAACATCAATTTTGAATGATAATGCAAACAAATCTTCATTGAAATCTGTCAAAAATAGATCAAGTTTACATCTAAGAAAGAACACGACTATCATTTTAACTGTGTCGGCAATAAATAGAAATTTATCATTTTCAACTTGAAAATTGACGGTAAGCAAAGTTTTAAAAGTTTTGGCGCCAGGCAAAGAATATTTTCCGCACCCGGAACTACATAAAGGCAAGTACTATTGTCATTATACTATTAGCATGCCTGTTTCTAATATTGTCCTTTCTAATCCCACCTGACTTTGCTAAACAAGTTTCCATTTCTGCAAATTTTATGTGCCTTCTATTTCTTTACTACCAAATAAATTTTTCACCACCGATGTTGTTCTTGAGTAAGATTTTGCGTGTTGCTAAGAAAAGTACCTCTACAGCCGATTAAGGTAACAAAACCTTTTGATAGAATTGCAATAGATTGCTTCGGACCATTTCCACGGTCCAAGCATGGCATGATCTGTTGTCGTCGTTAGTGAATATCTTACTAAATGGGTCGAAGCCTACCCTACTACCAGATATCACTGCTAGAACCATTTCTAAACTTATTGTCGAAAAATTCATGTGTGTTCACGGGGCTCCTAAAACCTTACTTAGTGATAAAGGGACTAACTTCTGAGTGATGTTGGTAAGACAAATTTGCAACTTACTAAGCACCCGCAAACTAAATACTACGTCGTTCAACCCAAAATGTGATGGTTTAGTAGAAAAATTTAATCATACTATGTCGAACATGTTATCCATGTATACTAATGCTCAACAAAATGACTTGAATAAGTATCCATTCATCCTTTGCTTTATCGTACTAAGTGTACAGGAATCGACAAATGAAAGCCCTTTCTACTTATTCTTTGGTAGGGATCCACACTTACCGTCTAATATTGCCTTATTTCAGGACACAGGAAATTCAGTTAGTGAACAAAACTATGCAACTGAGGTAACTAGGAAACTAACCTCAGCTTGGATGGCAGCCTTAAAAGCAATAACTAATGCACAAGCCAAGCAGAAATCTTACTATGATCGCAATGCTAAGGATCACACTTTCGTTGTTGGTGACCGAGTATTCTTTCAGGCTTTAGGGGGACTTAAGGGGCTAACCACAAAATTGGGACATCCTTGGAGAGGACCGTATGGATTATTCAGATGTCAACCCTACAACTGCTCTGATTCGAACATGCGACTACCCTGATAAACCTAGCTTCCGGGTGAACGGCATCCATTTAAAACGATTTTACGGTCCATATGTCCCACGCTCGAATTACATCGTTTTTCGTGGAGGTTAACGAGGCTGTAAGTAAATCGTTCAGTTACGTCTGTGTCTTGGGGCTCGGTCACGCGAGCTCTGGAGTGTGACGCGAGAAGCGTACCACTGAGCCATGGGTAGTTCTGAAAAGCAATTTTAATAATTTGTATTTAACAAATACAACAAAAATATTTAGTGTTACTAATATTTGTTGGCTAAAGAAATAAGGGAGTAAACAAAAATGAAAATTAATGAATAGAAATATGTGAATATATGCTTAATAAAAATATATATATTATAAGAGATAATATATATCAAAATAGCATACAATACATAAAGAATTATACGCCTATACTTTATATCTATAAATGTATGTATGTTTGTGGCTGCTCCAAAGGCCTATGGTATTTTTTTGGGGACATCCGTGCATTGTCACCCAGGCCCCTTCCATCATGACCCTGGAATTTTTTTGTTGTTCGCCGTCACCTTTCTCCTATCAATATTAGCCACGCAGGTCGGAGTCCCGGGAAAAATTTTCAGGGAATGGAGAATCCAGTGTACCTTCGAATTATGGTAGGATTTATTAAAAGTGAGTGGTAAATATGATCACCAGAATGTTATGGTGGTCACAAATTTTCAATAAACAAGGAAGGATATTATTACTTTTTGAGGAATTAGCATGTTACATATTATGTTTTGATTTAAATGATAATATTAATATTGCCATCGAGTGAACATTTTCATAATTTACAAATAATAGAATACGCAGAATCCGTTAAAAAAATCAGTTCATATATGATTAAACTGTGGTAGCATTAAGTTTAAGCTAAGATGTATAATGTTATTTTTTTTGTAAACCTAGACGACACTAAGAAGTTATATGTAATGTCGTAACATGTTGCATGATACAATATAAGGCAAATGATTATTGACTATAAAAATACTGTATGTAATTGGCATATTGTGAATTGTAACAATTTTGGTCGGTATACGACATAATGCTGAATTGTCACTGTATTTTTATTGTTTATGTATAATTACTTGTTGGTTAATTTGTGTATTATAATTCTCATATCTCTGATTATAGATCACGACACAGACGGTACCTCGTGATAAAGGAAAGAAGATTCTCTCGTAAAAAAATAATAATTAAAAAATGGATTAGAAAATTTATAATACTAAATTAAAATAATTTTATTTTGTAAAGTAAAAAAATGTACGTTAAATATTTTGCTAAACAGTAGGAAACAATTTTTTGGAATTATCTCGGACCACGAAACCAATACCAACAGAGATGAGAGAAAACTTGCATATATGTTTGCCAATGTGTGTATTATATGTGTATGAGGGTTGGTGTGACTGAATCGGAAGTTAGAAATATCCAAAATCTTAAATTTGCAACATTCAACTTTTACAAGTACATTTGCCGAGCTGGAACGACCTGGTTATCGTGAGAATGTATGGATTAGGCACGACCGTTCATCATCGCGTTCAATGATTATCATAAAAATTCTGTGCAATGTTGTATGTGCGTTCAATGGGTGCAACAAATGCGTATGCAGTGAAAAGTCCAAAATATCAGTGACAATTTCATTATCTACCGCTGATGTGTGTACTGAACGATGTGTGACCGTGCGTGACGAATGAAGGATGTATAACTTTGAAAAGAAAACAAAAGCAATTTGATAACGAAAGAAGAATTGAGTATGACGTCGAGACAATGAACAATTTGTTTGTCAAAAATGTATGATCTATGTGTGTATTTCATGTATGCGTTATATGTCTGTCGTTTTGCGTTGGAAAATTTGAGGACAAATTTTATGCGCCGGAGGGGCAAATGTAACAGCGTAAAAGGTGTAATTCCGTTGTTTGACCTAATTTAATGTTCCTAATCATAAAAGAAAAATGACATATAGCCCTCCCAAAATGTTAATGATGCCCCCCCACCAACACTGATTTTTATAAATTTTATAAAACATCATCTAATAATTAAAATTGTCTTTTTAATAAATCGTACCCATTACCTTGTTGTCGGTAAGGGATCTAAAATCCCAATATTCGGAACTGGAGGAAGTGGATTTCAACCTAGGTTCACTATAAGATTTTTGCACAATTCTGACAAAATCCAAAAGCAAAGTCTATAATGTACAGCATATACAAAAGTCGAAAACAACAGGTTTCTGCTATGTTTTTTTATATACATACACTCTGACAAATGACGAAAACATGCAAAATGGTGTTCTTCGCTTTTACGCATGGCAGTGTATGAAGATCTCAGATCTTCGGTAGTCGACTGGTTAGAGCTTTAGACTCTCACGCGAAACGTCGTGGGTTCGCATCCCTGAAAAACCTATGCACTTTTTTAGTATTTTTAACTCTATATTTTGTGTGCGGTATTTGGTCAAGACAAGATCCTCCAGGGACTACGGTTTGTATTTTTACCACCGCGAAACGCTTTTGCGATGCCGTGGATGACCACTCTAAGCACATATTTGTTGTAATGATTTTATTTTAAGTGGCTAATTAATGTTTTGATGTGTATGCTTTTGTATAATTTGTATGAGGATTTTGGTGTGAATTTGTCGTGTAAAATGTGTGTATTTCTACGGTAAAATTTAGGTAAAATTTGTGCGTAAGTGTGCTTTTGTGTATGTAATTGTGATGTGTATAACGTGTGATTTTGGATGTGACACATGGCAATGTAGAACTAAAAGTTGGTTCTGGAGATTGCAAAATCCAGTTAATTTTGTCACAGTTTTTCTGTACAGGGTTGTGATTTTATGTTTTGATTAAAATTTGTCCAACATTGCTCTGTACTTTTGAATTTATTTTTGCATTTATTGTTCCCTGTGCATGCGTGAATTTTGCACTGCCATGTGAATTTGAGTGTGAAGTGGGATGTTAAATTGGATTCATTTTTGGGTGTGGATTCTGGGAATTCGGAGCTAACTCAAAACATTTCAAAAATTGAGCTAAAATTAGATTTTTGTTTATATTTTTGATTCCGCGAAATTGCCAGAAATTTGGGTATTTAAGAGGTTGAGCAGTTGTCTTGAGGCTCAGTTGCCTCAAGATTGCTGCCAGTCGGGTAAGTGGCGCTGCCACCTTTTATTGTTATTAATTAAATTTATTTAACGTTTGATTAAATAAACGGTCTTTGCTGTGCGGAAAAATTTAATTATAAGTAAGCTTAGGATATTGAGCGTCAGTTAAGACTAGCAATATACCCAAGGCTCACGCGGGCTACACT
>JASANE010019485.1:0-26677 GCA_030248225.1 Trileptium ribeirensis
GTTGTTACGTTCAGTTACATACTTCTATTGCTGAAAGACTTGAAAATTTTTTAACTTTTCCAGTGTGTTATGGAAAAAGTTAACATTTCCACTGATCACAGTCTATGGTGTAAATAAGTATCAGAATCTCTGCATTTTCAACCACTGCAAAACACCAATATTCTTATTGGCTTTTAATATCAACGTGATTGCGTACTTAAGAAAACGACAAGCAGTAAACATTTTCGCTTGGCTTGGACGTGTGAGTATCAAAACAACCATGAAAGTAGTGATTCCAATCACATATTAGTTTCGGATTAATTCCGCGTTATAGCGGTCTATCATAAACATGTTTACTAATGATCATATTTCATTATGGTACCATTTTATTGAGTAGACGCATAACCATCTTAATTAGATGCTTGTTTGTATTTCAACGCGTAGATGCATAGTGAATAGAGTGTCACGATATCGTTTGCAATTTTGTTATAACAACAGTATCTATGAGTATTCAAATCTTTATTGCAGTTTCTATATCACGTCTTTTTTGTGGGAGTAAAATCGGCTGCAGTAATATTTGACTTTGAATGACTTAAAAAATTCAATAGTTGTAATTAATGTTTCGAAACAGTTTGATAATTTCGTTAGTCTTTGCACAAAACATTTATTATAATACCTACTTAAACATTTTCGAAAAAATACGCTCTTAAATTATTTCTATAATATACCGCATTAACAACTGCTTTATGTATAGGTCCGTGAAGAAAGTAATAGCGCGATGCAACTAGCAAGCAACTACACCAAATAAACAAAAGTACGAAATGCAGCATAGGTTTGATGTTTTCTTCTCATTTTTATGTACTTTTTCGGTCTTTTATCCATAAAATATACAGCTCCGTGACACATAAATTGAATCACTTAAAGGTTGTGACACTTGGCAGCGACTGTTTTACCTAAACCCCTTCACGCATGTTGTTGCTTGTTGCACTTTTGTACAAAACGAAGAAACATGTTAATGTACTTTAAGTGTCCGCGAAGTGTTATTCGCTCGCGTTCTCACAAGGTTTAAGAATGCGAGCAACAGTATCGTCATTGGACAGTGCTCAGCGAGCAAGATTCAAAGTCAAGTTGCGGTTTAAATGTTTGGTTGTTCAAATAAAAAACTTGAATATTAAATATATACCAATTTCATTCCAAAAAAATCAGAATTATTCGCAATATAAAAAATGCAAATATCTAGTCTACTAATCTTGACTGATGCTCAAACTTTGAAAATGCATTATTGTTCATATTTCGTTTACGCGATTTTAGTTCATAAAGTTCGGTTTTATTATAAATTCTATGAAAGCTATGTCATCACAAACGGCTATTGTTTCAAATTTAAAATCAAGATATCAAATCGCTCTCTATACCAGCAAATAAATGTTTGTAGTATTAATATTTCCGAGTCTTCATTTATAGAAATGATTTATTTACTTATTTATTTATATATATATTTATTTCGTTCAGATAAACAATGGTACGGTGGCTAGTACAACAGCACGTGACATTTAGGTTTGTTCAAGGAACCAGAAAACCTTTTAGTCAAAGTATATAAATATTATAGGTTAGGTATGTAAACACTGCTGCCACAAGTCGTGGTATACTTTGGACATATCGGTCAGTCACCATTTGACGAACATCGGATAAACGCAAAATAATTTATAATAAAACAGAAAATAATTTCTAGAAATAAATAAACTAACGCATTCATTAGCAAACTAAAAATTGAACTATTTTGATGGAAAATTACTTGGATTTTATTATATGTGTTGCAATGATATAACGTCTTATGAGTGGTAAAAACGGCTGTTCAGGAACTTTGTGCTTACAAGGCAACTTACTAGTAACTTGCAAAGCGAGAGGAAGCGAAGCGAGTGTAGTTTCTCTGCGCTTATTAACCATTTTGTCTTTCCAAATTTAAGTACCTAAGCCTGTGTAAAGTACCATGGTAGCATTTATACACCGGTAATACTTCAATGACGACGTTATGGTCATCCTAGTCATGAGAAAAACAAGAACTCTTTATTTTTTCAATATTAAAAAAAGATAAAAACTTTTAAAATTTAAAAACAACAAATTTTATGAAAAATTATAATTTGAAGAGTGATTTTACGTAGTAAGGTCCCTAAGACTTGTCTTATTTGATGCATACCACGCAAATGCAAGCGCTTTTATCGTATTTAGCAACCCCGATAACCTGTAGACACGTTGGATTGACGTGGAAACATATTGAAAAAGTGGCGAAATTTGGACTATTTTTGGTACCAAAATATACCAAATTTTGTCCAACACTGTTTCGCGGGGTTAATACACACAACCAATATGGGGCTAAAACAAAGAAACCAACGTGCTTAACGGACTAAATCAACTAATAGTCACATCGCTTGCCGTTATAAACAAAAAACTTAGTTTTCAAGAATTTTAAGTTGTTATTTTTGGATGTATTTTTAAGCTTAGTTGTAATTGTCAATGAGAAGATTTGGAAAGTGGTTCCCATTTTTTGCTGCCATGCCTCTATCTCGAGCCATAAGGCGGGAACCATAGGTACGGGATGGCCAAATTTCAAAAAATGTAACCATTCACCCATTCGCAGTCAGTTTTGGCCCGGAAGACATACTTGACAGGTGTAGCGTGTAATGAAAGGGTACAAATGGACTGAATGTTTCATCAAACAAAAAATTGTGAAGGTCGATCCATCAGGTGATGAGTTATATTCTGTACAGACGGACAAAAAGAAATTTTTACGATTTCTACCATTAATAGGCATAGGTTGGAAGTCCGCTCGCTCCGGTTCAATTAATAGCACAGTTTAGTAGATTTGAGATGACTCAGCTAAAGAAAGAAATGTTAATAATTTAGTTTTTTTGCAACTTTTCAAGATTTACATGTTGTTAACTTAGCCGTTAGGTTACTGTCACCTAGTAAACAAGCTTCTCCTTGTTGCGCAGTAAATAATACGAGATGAAAAATCATAACACGCTCGCTGTGGAACCAAGAAGTCATGCAACATGCGTTCACTATAAACTGACAACCGACCTAGTTTAACGATCAAAACTTATTGTATACGTCTGTCTACCCATTTGCAAATGAACTTAATTTAGATAAATATGTCTTCCTAAATCCCTATATTACTACATCTGTGATAGCAAAAAATACTGATTGCTTTATAGAGTTTTAAATCATAGAAGTTTGCTAAACCAAAAGATACAACAGTGAAGACAATATATAGCTGTCAAGAGCCCAGCCGATGCAAACAAAGGCGACAATCTCAACACATTAACGCTTTTTTTATTTACTAGTGTCGTACACGTGAAAATCCGGTATGTTCTGCCACAGAACCTAAACTTAATTCTGTTAGTGTTATGTAGGTTATTCAACAATAACAGGTTTCGGCTAATATCAGTACCGTCTTGCATTTTTTTCAGCCGGAAGCTCCAAAACTGTATCAGCATGTGTGATATTGGCATAACTACGCGGCTGGGATCTTTCGATATTTGACAAACCAAAGCACATATTTTATAATTATACGAAAGTTTACAATTATTGTTCGCTGATAAATATAACTGAATGCTTATGCAGCATAATGTTGTACCTTCTGCGAAAATCTCAACTTAGTCGATCCACTTATTCTCAACTTACAAATTATCGCACCCAAGTTTGAGTTGATTATAGCTTGAAAAAGATGGTTATTCAGAACTGGCTCTTTAACGAAGAGGTACAGATAAACACGCATGCATGAATATTCTAACTCCTCAATAAATCAAAGAGAAACATAATTAGCGAAATGCCTTTATCCGTCTCTAACTTACAGTTGTTGAAATATAATATCATGCTTCCACGTACAAGCAAAAAACTAGCTATGTAATTAATTAATATAAAATATTTGCATTTATAAAAATTTCGCAACAAAATTTATGCATTTTGCTAAATGTGTAACCACATAAGTAGAGTTCATCGGCGATATGCCTATGGCTTGATGGGTCGTAACACCATCGACTACTGTGCGAATTCGGGAGTCGATGACTATCCCGTTGTAGAGTTTACTTTGAAATATCATTTATTTGAATTAGTGTTTGCCAGGACCTAGGGTCTATAAATCCCAAGTGTAACAAAATTCAAGCTTCTAGTTTTGATCTATCCTAACAATAGCTACTGACAAGATAATTGCTAACATAATTACACGTTTAAAAAGCAAATAAGATGAATTTAGAAACTCAATATACCCAGCAAATATATATTATTATAAAACACATATTGAAAGATTTCTTTTCAACCGTGACGATTGTGATTTGACATTGTTGTGTTTTATGTGTATTGTTACATCTCAACCGGTTTTGTTGCATTCTATTCTTGTTGCGATCGGAAGGGCACTGATAATATTGTTATACTTGAATTGCTGTTGCTTGTAGCAATACTCTCGGTCAACCGTAAAATTTAGTATCAATGACTGCTTACTATGTAGCTACCTTAAATAGCTCTAATTTAGTAGCAAAACACAAACCAACGCCATTTGCCAAAGCCATTGTAAATGACACGTAATCAACGTTGTCATTGTTTGGTCGCTTACGCAACAAGATGGATAGTTATCTGTGCCTTAGTGATATCCCAAACTTGCTAGATTGCCCACAGATTTAACCTTACTAAGTCTATAACCTTCAAAACTTGAGTTTTTAAATTCCATTTTTCTTGAAAGTTAGTTTTTTTAACATTTTAATAAGCGTCATTTTTTATGGTCGGTAAGTGAACAAACAAGAGCTAGATGCTGCACTGAGACCGTTGGGTTAGCAATGTCAATTTATACATCTTTGTGATACTCGTCTAAGTAGGACTGGGAACTTTAGTGGCTTCCTATCTGTAATTGCCACAAACACAAAATTGTTCAACAATTTATTACTTGTTTTTGGCGTACAATGATTGGTCTAGAAGATTTCTGTAGCAGTATTATATTTTCTGGCACGTAGATCGATTGAATGAAAAGTAAAAAAGACAAAATATATGTAATTTGGGATATAAAATGGAGAGGTTGGCCGGGTAGTTCCGCTATAAAGGGTGGAACCATTACGAAGTCGACAGCTGCATGATTATATCACCGTGGGACACACGTACCATCAATATTTATTTTCACTGAAGTAGCCATTTCCATGTACTACTTGATAACAGCAAAATTGCAATAACTTTCTCAAAAGCACAGAGAGGTTGTTTCTTATTTATTTTGCAAGCTTAAATTCTATTGGTGTATGTGCTTTGAACGATCGGACCAAATTGTACCAACCAATCCCAACATATAAATAACAGCAACTCAACCGACAAGGTGTTGGGCCAAAATATCAGGGTTTGGCAGAATCATGATCTAATCAAGGGCTTATTCGGTTTATATCATTGCTACAGGTATTTTGGTTTATTCCATGTACCTATGAAAAATTTTAACGCCTTATGTTTGCACCTTCCTAGATTATAAACGATTACCCTTAATCCGAACTGATTTTGGCACAAAATATGGGTTTTGTGTAATCCCTTCATGCAGGCAAAAGGAGGTACAGGGAAATTGTTTCCTTTGTATGTATAATTCTATGATAGAATTGAATGGTAAAAAAATTTGGAAATTTCGCTTATCGGTTTCTTGTTATAAGTGTTGCAACAAACATTGCGTTTTATTTCTGTACATTGCAGCTTGGCAAAAAGGATAATCTATCTTAGAATAAATTTATTCAGTAATAAATAAAAAAGACATTTTGCTAAATTTCTCTTCTTTGGTAGCTATTATGTGCCAGGAACTGCTTGTCGATGGCCATCTTCAAGACATACCTTACTATGCTATGATGCCCACGTTAATATCTGCAGTAAAGCTTTAAAAGGGATGATAGTTTTATTGTTGAATTAATGTCTGCATACACCTAGGGTAAATATCCAACGCTAAGATTATGTGTCCTCTGTTATGACTGGTAAACAGACAAGCAAGCAAAAATGAAGTATTTTTTGCTGCTGGGTCATTAAATTTTTATCCTAGGGTGGCGAAACATAGAATTAGTTTGGTCATATCTGCTCAAATTCTTAGCTATCATGCATGAAGACATGGTTATGCAACGCAATACTGCTCAAGTTATAATTATAGTGTTTTAACATTTGATATTATTGACACTGGTTATGGCTGCTAAATTAACAAACAGCAAACAAAAATATAGTAATATTTTGCGCTGATTTCATGAATTTTTATTCCAGAGTGGAAGAATCAGACAATTAATTTGGTTGTATAAACTCATTCACAACAAATTTAATCGTTGTGTAACATAGTACTTTCGACGTAAAACCATGTTTCCGCAGGAAGTAATCATGACAAAATTGCAGTGGTGTTGTCGGTAGAATTACGGTGTTGTTTATACTGTGATAATATTATGAGCAAAAGTAATGATGTGGTTGCGAGCAATGCCTTCTCAAGGACAAAAACTGTCAAAAAATATTTACTATCCAAAGATGTGTGTGGAGGTTTTCTGCAAAGCTCCTGAAGCCATAATAGTATTACTCACGTGATTTAAATATTGTTTCGCTATGAAGCATTTTTATTAGTTGATCAAAACATTTCAGTGAATAATCGAAGGTTTTGCATAATCAGTTAAGACACAAAACAACTTTGGTAAAATATCCGATTCTGCTGATTCACGCTCATGGAAGAAAGTTGGATTATTCCCCTGAAGGTTAGACTCCCGTCCCTCCTCTGGCCGACCCCTATCTCTCTTGGAGATAACCCCATCCCTCTCTAGGCGACGCACCCAATCTCCTTTTTGCTATTTATGTTTTAACACCAAATACCTTTATACTTGAAAATAAAAAAGGTTATACTGATTTTACCTTTAGACAGTTCGAGTTCTTTTTCTATCGAAACTGGAATCACAATTTTATCACAGTGACGGACGGAATCAAACTTTAAGGCTTTAGAAATGCCACAACAAAGGTGGAACAGCTGACGAACTGTTTAGGTTTGTTGATTTAAACTGCTTAAATAACAAATGATTTGCCATTGGTTTTGTGTGAAATTTTATGAGGAAATCCTAGGAAAACAACAACATTATCCCAGTAAGCTCTTTATTTCAGTTTGTGTCAGGTTTGCCATATTGTCGTTAAATACACGGTTTTAGCAAAAATAGCGTATTTAATGTATATAATTATAAATATACGAGAATGTAATATAATATTTATTGATCTGCAATATGTCCTGTTGTAGGTAATATCAAAAGGACCACAAACTCACGTTGAGACATTTGCTAATACATATACATATATACAAATGTATATAGTCCTTACTCCTTTACAAAGAGAAATGACACTTTAAAATCATCAACATATATTGGTCGAAATCAAGTTGCGATATCCAAAACTATGATCTATTTGATTTCAAATAGCAAGCTCAGCATAGCAACGCACAGGTACAGCAACTATCATGATAATTGAGGCGATCAAATTTGATAATTTGAGTTCATTTGGTACTCCCACTGAATGATTTATTACTAGTTCTAATTTGTGTCGTATTGCTGTTGGTATTGCTCGTGACATGTAATGTATATGAATTGTGATGCATGAGCTTAGAGTTTACATTCGGTTAGGAGCCATCGACTTAGAGTATGATATGCTCGGCTGTAGAAAAGTAAGCTTGGACCATACATCTTAATGCGGTAACCTGAATATTTGTTTCTCTTTAAGTAGAAGGTATCACAGCAGTTTGCATGGTTAGTTAGCGGTTTACGCTGATCTCAATATTCGATCCGAAATTTACAATATAAAGGAACTTATGGGCCGTCTCAGATATAGTTATTATCTTCAAAAAGCGCTATTCACAGTTCTAGAGATCACCTGTATTGACTTGTAATGTCAAACATTTGGGAAACAGTTAAGGGCACAAGGCTAAACTGAGGATCAATTTAAGGGCGTTTCTCGAGTATAGGGTAGAAGTATAATGCATGCCATGCCGTTCTCGATATACTAAGCCTGAATCTTAGTTTTATCCTAAGCTAAGGTCCCTATATGAGCCATGTACTAAGCCTAAGCTTAAGTCTGGGGCTGCCGTCCCTCGAACCCCCCGCTTTAAGCTGTTCTTTTTTCTAACGTTATATCGTCCGGCCCTAAAGTTGACATGTGCCAAAAGTTAAATCATTCGACCAGTGGCACAACTAAAGAATTCGTTCGAAACATAAAGTTTGTAAAACACAATGTAATATACATTATGTAACATAATGATATATAGGTTGATATTATATATTATATGCTTTCCGTAAGCAGGTTTTTAATCTCAAGACCTAATTTACGAATAACTTTCCAAAGCATCGTAATAAAGTTTACAATTAGTCTATAGGCCTTCCTCCATTTTCGAAGGGCGGCTGTGCCACTACCATGAGACATAAAATTGAAGCCATACTATTAATACGTCTGTTATCAGACAAAATATATATTGTACAACGCAATGGCAGTATCAACACATCTCGCACTTTCATGTGTCGTATGATTCAGAGTTGGGAAAACTGGAAGGCCATGTCACCGCGTAAGGGCGCTTATTGTAAAATTATAAGATAGTGCAACAATTTTCATTGATTACACTGTCTTAATGTAATGTAGGTGTTCAACCCATACAATGTATAACTGTAATTATTCTAGACATCACATTTTGTGTGTATCGCCGCTGCTTTCGGAACGATCAAATAGTGATCCTTCTGTATTCTACTTTTGAAACATATTCTACGGCAACTCATTCTCTGACTTTCAAATTTGACGGGTTTACCTATTAACAGAAAACCTAGATGCAATGCAATTACCTTATTTCTTTTTTGCAGATGGCCATCATAAGACATTAAGGATCCCGTCAGTATGGAAATTTCGCTCAATTGATAATGGATTAATTTGTTACATATTTTTGGACACGAGATTTATTGTACGATTGATTTATCCAGCTCGGCAAGACAGACTGGCTTAGACATTACAGACGGTTTCAAATTGTATCCTATGTTCAGATAAGCGTCTGAATCGTTTAGAGAATCTCATTATTTTCAACGCATCCAGTGCATAACTAGACACTAAGTAACAGGGTATCATCTAATGTTTAAAATGTATTATAAAATATATTGTCGTTATGTTTATAGGCCAATTTGTACACTTATAAATGACAGTGTTATTTGTTAATTTCGTGCAGAAGTCGCTTAGATATTGAAGACAAAATGTGTCGCATACAGAATTGACAACATTCAGTTAAATATTACGAACCAGTCTGTCAAACAATTTGCAAAAAAGTCAATGTTGTAAATATAAATATTTCTAAAGACTAAGTTGGTCAAAACCGTGGCTGTCGCAGTATGTTCTATATCTACTTAAGTACTATCTTAAACCGTTAGCAGGAAGACTTGTATTATCGTAAATCTATAAAAAATTTTAAATATGTTTCCTGCATTAAATAGGCATAACACTGCTTATTTGCATAACCGTAATGCTAGAATCGATTTCAGTTTTTGCGGATGGGATTTATACAACAATGATTTCTATAAAAGCAGAGTGAAATTTCAATCTTAAGTCATCAAGGTTGAACAAAGATTGAAGAAAGTTTTAAAGAAAGGTTGAAGAAAGATTTAAAATGAACAGAATCTGAAACGGGACGATTAATTCGACAGAACAATTTTATCTGTTGATAACAAATTCTTTGGTTTCTGAAAGAAAACTGCTGTATAAAATATATATAAATAAAGATGTATACGAACAGAGCAAAATTGAAAACATGAAAGGCAAGAGTAAGCAATTTCGGACATTTAAAATGTTTAGTCAAGTGTTGTTTGATCAGTAACATTAGGCGAAATATTACGAGGTCATTTTCTAAATTAGTAAATCGCAAGCGAAGGTGAAATGAAGCGACCTTGATTAGATTTTTACGTTATCGTTTGGTTTATCACTGATAACAAGCTGTGTTTGATACATCTACCAATCTAAAACCTCTTGAACCCCTAACCCATTGAAAATCCTAAAACCTTTCTACCTGAAACCTATTGAAAACAACTAACAACACATCCAGTATTTCAGCTGGTCTTTAGATAACCAAAACATCGTATGCAGCCTACCGGAAAACCCATATAGACAGTTTGTGATGACATTTTGGCAAAGCCTAATTAACTTTTGACAACAGGCTATGGTCTGGAAATCGGGTTCAATGATCCTAAACCCACTGAAAACACATGAAAAGGCATGAAATATGTACGCTGAACTCTACATAATCAAATCATTGTATTCAGGTTCCCAATAAACCTTTATACAGAATATTTTGACGCCATGTACCAAACTGCTGAAGACCCACTGTTTTCTGGAAACCGAGTTCATTGACCCTAAAACCAATAAAAATGTCTGTAAAACTATAAGATTCTTGTACTGGACTCTCTATAAACACACCATCATAATCAACGTACCGAAAAACTTAAATATACATAATTCTTGATGACCTGTACTCTATAAATAATGTGACAAATGAAACACATTGCATTTTAGAAATCGGGTTCGTTGACCGTAAAACCTTTCAAAGGCCAAGAAAAGGTATAATACAGGCGAGATTGGACTCTAGATAGCAATATAATTTTATGCAGCGTGCTTGATAACCTAACAGGGACTCATTTTAAGGTAAAAACAAGCAATAACAAAGCGAAAATTGAAAAATCGCTGTTCATGGTAAAGGGACAAATAACCATATTCGATCCCAGTTAGTTATCCCACAAAAATACATGGCCGGCAAAGTTGTAGTATCCATTTTTCCATGCTGTGTCTGCGAAACACTGGTACACGTATGTTTGTATTTGTCAAAGAACCTTTAAACACCTCTTTTTTCATTTTGACTGGAAAGATGGATAGAAGCTGTACGATTTCAACTAAAAGACACATCGTTATCAATTTTGCCATCGAACAAAAAATTTGTCGAAATCCGTCCTTCCTAAAATGAGTTGTGTATGACAGCGATAGACAAAAAACGAGATTTTCACTATTTTCCTCCAGCGCCATTAGTGGCAACTCCATTATCTTCGCTAGATCCGTTTCAACAAGTTATTGTGGGATAGAATGTCTTCATAGTGTTGTTAGCGCGAATCTATTTCAAACTGCAGTTTCTATCAGGTTTTTGTGTAAGTTGAATTTTCTTGGGTGTTACCGAGAAGTTGCTTTGCCTATTTCAGCTGTGAATTGCTTTCCAAAATTCAATATTAAAATTAGCTTCTATACTTGCTTGGAGTTATATCGTATGAAACATCTATAATACTTTGTGAAAATTATGCGAATATATAAATAGAAATGCGCAAGCTTTGACATAATTGTTGAGAACAAAAGTATGCTGAAATGAAACTGATTTTCAACTATTGTGGAAATTAGACGCTCTTTTCAAAAATCGAGTCGGCTCCATTTGCACCATTATCAGAAAACAGTTGTTCTTTCTGTTTTAAACCAAGAAAATTACTCAAATGCTAACCATTTAGTTAGCAAGCATGCATTAATTTTAACGCATTGCGTCTTTTTGGTGGACCTACTAATGTTCTGTATGTAGATAATATGAAAACAAAGAATAAGCTCGCGTTAAAAATCAATTAATAGAATCTTGAGACAACGTAGTTATATTAAGTTCCTTATATTAACAGTAACTTGATATAATAGCGTAATTACGTTTACTTGCCGTGGCAGCAACTCATGTGGCTATCCCCTATCCGAGGCATCGAAATTCCCTCGGCCAGGTTTAAATTTGGCAAAAATGTTGATAAAATCGGAAAAAACGAGTCGTAGACGGGTGTTGTCCACTTTTTTATCATCCCCATGGAATACCGCTCCTCGAGCCCGGCTAGCCACTGAGACCTCGCAGTGGCAGCATGTATGATAATTACGTGAAGTTTCAACAGATTTTTGCAATTACCGCCTGTATCATTTCGTAATGGCACTTCCAAGGGTGTTGACATACTCAATCGATTTTAATGCACCTGGTAAAATTTAACCCATAAATTTCCTTCATAGTCATCAGCAAACTTAGTTTAACAAAATCGATTTGTTTGAAAAATGGAAGACGAATTTTTATATTCTATAAAATGCAACTCCAATCTGTTATAAGCTCAGGGGTTTGCATGCGTTGTTAGCAATTAAGCTGTCCGGAAATAATTCGCGGCGCTGGCTTGAGTTTGTCGAATATTGCGAGATACACAAACTGATACTGGTGTTAAAGCATTAACAAAAATTTTATAATACGATTGCCAAAATGTGTGAAGTGAAAAGCAACTGCTTTGCCTTTCAACTATAATTAGCGAAGTTCATTTGCGTGTTCTAGCACTTTGGCCATAAACAAATATAAATATTTAGGTTAACTAAACTTCACTGCAAATAGTATAACGTTTATAGAATAAGTGAATTGGATCAAATTTTCACTGGTAACAGTGCAACGGTTTCTTCGTATCTGATTGAAATAAATCAGCTTATTGTGGCTGAACAACACATCTTATTAAGATAAATAACCTGCACAAAGTTTATTATTATTCTAACTTGATAACGAAAAACAGATTAACCTCAGAACATTCTGTATGTATGCCTGAGATATCGTCGCAGTATAACTCACTACAAGCAAACAAAAATCGCAAATACTTGTGTTATAGGCCAAAATCCATATATATAACTCACTGTCGTCCATGTATAATGTGAAAGCTGTCTGAAACATTTAGCTCTAATTTTTCCATTCAGTTCTAATCTTTAACGTGCTTAGGAATAGTGCTGTAATAACACCTAAGCATCCTTCGGTAAAAATAAGTGCACTTTAACCATGTTTATGTCAATATTGTAAATGTTGCTGTAACATGCAACCTTTTATAATCTGTCATATTCGTCAAAAAATTATCAATTTATCTGAAAACATAGTCCTTACTTGGTATTTGTATGCCACAGACTTCACCTGGCTGTACCTCAGGATCACTTCTTGCTGTGTAAAAGTAAAGTTGTATTGCTGGCACAACGGTCAATACGAAGCCTCCAGTGATTGAATGCAACACTCTTCAGTTTTCTCATTTTTTCGTCGAAGGTACGCCGCGGTCGCTTTCGGCCACACAACAACGGTTTGTGACCTTTCATTGTAGGTGATAACCATGACCCAGCACCAACATGTTCTCCGACCACGAAATCCAGGCATCCAGTCCTTAGACAAAAAATCTAAACCATCTCATCCGGTTCTTGACTGTTATGTTCCTGGGGTGAAACGCTATTGTTAAATTTTAAAAATAGTTTGGAGATTTAGATATGTTTGACCCCGTCAGGAACAGGTTGTACGAATCTGCTTGTCAAGAACTTAAGGGTACTAAATCTAGTTGTCCAGAACCCGGGAGCTGCTGTGGCTTGGTTTTATAGACCAAAAGCCTGGAGGTTTAGATTTGGAGGTCCAAGAACATGATGGCGTACCAAAGACTGGCGGCCCAAGTCAAGGCGGGTTCTACTCCGGTAGTGCAACACCATGGCGAGATGGGCATGTTCATCTTCATGACTGAAAATGTGAGTCACATACCTAAGGATAATGCCGAAAACGAGGCAAAAAATAACCTACAAAGTAGCGGAAGAGTGGCACATCTCTAACAGGGTAGCACACTTTCATCGACTCCAGGTGCAGCTGATTGAAACCACCGCGAATGTCCGAAGATCTTTTGTGGATTTGACGGATAATTTGAAAGGGATTAGAAAGTTGATTTTATATTTATTATAGCTCTGTACATTCATGAGCGTCACCATGAAACAGTATTAGGATACTTTTATATATTAAGCGTAATACAACAACAGACCATCAATAGAATTCCAATTATCCAGAATGTTGCCATAAAGATGTATAAAGATTACAAAATCGAAAAATTTTACACCTTTACCAGCGGAAATATATTGAAAGCTAAGGATTGTACAACGTCCGTATTTCTAAACTCGAGCATATATATTTAAAATACCACACAATATAATTCCGTACCGTTATCACACTTGCATTATATTGCAATGTAGAAATACTTTGCATAATGTGTAATTTTGTTTTAAAAAGCCTCTGAAAAGGACTTTTGCACAAAATGTTAAGATATCGTTGTGTAATCACAACTACATATGTCAAAGTAAATATTACAATTGTGATCAAAACTCCGGTATCATAAAGAACTATCAATCGGTCAATGTCAGTGTTGAACTATTTGAGTTAAACGTATAACTGAGATATTAAAAATTGTGCAACTTCGTCTTGTAAGGAAGTGATCAAGTTCTATATAAACGAGAAATAATTATTTATAATAAGGCTCGTAGCGCATTTCTTTACGATACGGATGCCAATATAAAACCACTTTAAGTTTCTAGCCCTTGTAAGATGTACCTATAGAATTTAATATTTCTTTAAGCAACGTCAGTAATGCAGATCTATTTCAATAGGTGAGGAAAGAATACTACCTAAGATTAGTTTATTACTTAGCCTAGAAAAAGCTACAAAGTGGGGTTCTAGCTTTCACATCTAAAATGAGAAGTGACGAAGGTCAAACGCCTTGTCTAAAAGAGTAGAGTCTCCTTGACCTACAGCCACACCTCATCGTCTGCGGGCAGGAGTATATATTAACAGAGTAAAATTGAGTTAGCTTTTATTGAACTTCTCGCCGAGATATTACATAAATTTACTTCAGCAATGCGTTAATAGAATAAATGCAAATATTTGTTCTAATCTTAATCTTAGTGATAAAGTAATGGCATATATGTACTGAAATTTCAGTTTTACACCAATACAATAGCTGAAACTTCGTTTCAAAAATATTATCCGCCTTCATTGAAAATAAAGCATTTTGTTAGATGAATGGCCCTATGAATTTGAGTTGAATTTAACTTTAAAATTATAAAATCAAAATAAACCCGCCATATTACCAAATACAGCCGGTGCGCTAGATTAGGTAAATCTTAAACGTTTGAAAGATGCAATATTCACTTAAAATAAAAGGACAATTTTATCTTCAATGTTAATTGTATACCGGGTATTAATTAAAATATAGTTTATGAAATAGGTTACAGTTCTATTATATTTCGCAATCAGTGAAAGCTAGACTTTGCAAGGGCCACAAGAAAAGCATAATATTGTTTCAAAATAGTTTATTGCAATATTTACTTGGTTGTAGCTAACTATTCTGCACTCTGCAACTCCGCATATATATCCCGGAAAAGCTATTAGATGTGAAGAAATTAAAAAATACCACATTTCTGAACACGATTTCCTTTCTTTACTGTTCTTAAATTAAGCCTTAACGACGCATAATTATATCACGTCTTAATAAATATGTCAGATACAAAAAATTTGTTTCATTTAAAAAATGTTATATCTATTTAGATATCTAAACAAAGCAACTGCCTGCTGTACGGATCACAATGGTTCAATGAGAAAATATTGCTGCTAACAGAGTTCAAGATTTTGTGACAAAGCCAACAGTAAAACATTAGCAAATTCATCAGAAGTATACTCATTTAAAAATTACCTTGTCGATTTAGTATAGTCAACGTTCGATAAATTATAATGTTATGTTCTATGTTATTAATACTTTGCAAAACGAAGCTAACATAAAGTTGGAAATTGATATCATGAACATAATTAAAGGATATAGAATTTACTTTGATACATCACTTACACCACCAGATATCAGTGTTTGTCGTAGAATAACCAAAAGAGATCAACCACATACCATTATTATGCGTTTTGCTCGTATCAAAATGATCGAATTAGGCTTGAGTTGGCCGGCTTAAAACGTACTTTAAAAGGTTATAAACCTATTATTGTTCAGCAACACCATTCAAAATGCACGAAAACGTCCATAGTGTGATCCGAATGCACTAGCAGTGTGATATCTCATCAGACGTAAAAAAACTGCAAGGCCTTTGTATTGCTCACTCACTGTCACTCCGCAACATTGACACCATATCAATGTTTCCGTAAGCAACTCGACCTTCTCAATCCTACATATGCCATTTTATATCTGACAAGATTAATGACCTGATTTTAGACAAGTAAAACCAACTTATGTTCTTTTAATTATTATAGATTGGACACACTATTAAACGTAGGCTATAATAATAGAACAACGCAACTGAATAACTTTACCAAATAAGACACTATTAAACGCAGGCTATAATTGAACAACGCAACTGAATAACTTTACCAAATAAGAGAGCATTCCAGTTTCTATTCAACTCAGAGTGGACTGGATTAGCGCTAATTATACTATTTGATGAATTGCCTTTTCGGAGTTTTACACATGATTCGAAATCAGACTGGCAAAACTTGATAGTATATATGTCGTAGATATTTAAGTTTCAATGCTAAGGTTAAGATGAAAGAAGACGTATTTAATTTAAAATGCAACAGATAAGGAATGTTATACTCGTTTACGTCCAAAATAGACAGTTGGTAGTAAATTGGTGGAAAACGTGCATTTTTACTTTTTACATCTCTACTTATCACTAAAGTAACTGGAGAAAATTCATAAATGTCAATAATTTATACCTATGTTTTCGAATAAATAACTACTTATATTTAAGTTTTGAGAATAACGTTTTAAGAATCAATCAAACAATCAACGAAGATTGCTGAATAACATGATAAACATTAAGTATATATGTATTAAAATATGTATAAAATCTAAGTGATATAACACAGTACAGCAAACTGAAATAGCAGGATGGGAGCAAGCCACAAAGCCACTTATATCTGATCAAAGAGTTCTGATAAAACAGAAAAAGATGATCCAGTTCTACATTGTCCAAAAATTCTTTTAATTTATCTGGACACCAGCTCGAACTAGTAGACAGCCGGTTACGGATTTCAGCTGGTAGTTCCGCACGTCTATTATGCTTAATGCGAAATTGTGCCCTAAAATATTTGTTCGGAATCTTGCCTTAATACACTTATAACTGTGAAGGCGAGTGTCAATTTCAGCAAACACTAATCTCGTTAGTCACTATTTAAAAAACCATGGTTAAGTCCTATTTTAATCTGCTTAATTCCATTGGTTCTAGTTTCAATAAAGGTAGGTTTTTTGGATACGAAGTATCAACAAGACGCTGACGAACACTTCTGGAAAGTATCGTTGGACCTTTTCAATTATATCGACGTCAGTAATAAAGTAATAGAGCTCGTTCGTTTCGATTGCTCTGTTTGAAGGACCGCTAGAAGTTTTGCAAGAAAATACTAATACGTCTTAAATGAAAAGTTGTCTCTTAATACCGACTATCCCTTAATACACGCCTCTACTATATCGCATATAAAACTAGTATCTCGCAAGCAAGGGTGAAATTGTTTTCATTTTTAAGTTATCATTCTGTTTAATCACCTGTAACAGGCTGTGTTTGATGTATATACAACCCTAAAACCTTTTAAACCCTGGACCCATTGAAAATCCTAACCTCATCGAAAACAACTTAAAACACATAGAGTATTTATATTGCTGGTCTCTAGATAACCATACCATCGTTTTCAGCTTACCGAAAAACCTATATATAAAATTTTTGATGCCCTACACGCAATACGTAACTAAACAACGGAAGACAGACTATATTCTGAAATCGTGTCATTGACCCTGAACCCATTGGAACCCCTTGAAAAGGCATGAAATATGCACGGTAGACCTTAGATAACCAAATCGTTGTCTTCAGCATTGACAAATATATATATATGTATAAGTAGACTTATATATATATGTATAAGTAGACTATATATAATACTTATATATATATATATATATATATATATATATATTTATATATATGTAGACCATTCCTCATGTTCTGCGCGCAATACATAGTGACACAAGTGAAAACGCGCTACCTTTCCAAAATCTGGCTCGTCGACTGTAAAACGCTCGATCGATAATATATCAAGCAAACACGAGATGCAAAGGCATAATGTCCAGCGCGTTTGATAATCTAATAGTCTATCATTGTAAAATAAAAACACGCAATAACATGCTGAAAATTTAAAAAGCGCCATTTCTGGCAATGTTCGACGAATAATATACGCCTCACAGCGGCCCAGGGAGATGTCCAATCAAATGTCCAATAAAAAAGTCATACTGAGCAAAGTTGTTGATCTGGATGAGCTGATCCTGCAAAGTGGACTCCATTTTTCGATGCGATACCTGTGTAGCGAGATAAGGGCTGCGAGCCCTATAATTGTATGGCTTGATTTGGCACTGAACCTTTAAAATATGTTTTTCCCATTTTGATCCCAAAGGTGGTATCGGTGTGTCTCGCGTTCAACTAAAGGCCACATCCTCGTCAATTTTGCTATGGAATAAATAATTTACTGAAATCCATCCATCCTTCCAAAGATGAGTTATGAATGACAGAATCAGACAAAAATTTTCACGATTTTTCCGTAGCGCCTTCAGTAAAAATTTCGGTCGCTTTGCTCGCTCAGTTTCAATAATATGAGAAAATACAAACCACTTATCTTCAACAGAAAAATAACAATTAAGTAAGGTATCCAATTAATATTTAAAAGATCATAGATGTATCATCAGTGTTTTTGAAATTATATATATGCTGTGTTTACGTTAGCCTAGCATTCAAACTACCAATAACAAAAAACAGGACAGATCCAATCTGTCTTCAGGCTTAACATTAACGACTTGCTGATGAGAGTTTGAGAATGATAGATCCAGAGTAGCTCGGGCAAGGCAGCGCACTAATTGATAAAGACTCAACTCTAGGACGTAGTTTGGGAAAACGTTACTATCGTTGCGAGTAGAAAACTGAGTATCCTAGTGGATGTCTGGAATATTCAAGTCACCTCCAATAGTTACGGGCTAGCTAATGCTTGTGATACTGGAGATACAGTTGCGTAAAGCGATCTAAATTGTTAATGTTAAAATTGAATTGAAATGAAAAAGAGCAACTCCGCTTCACGCCCAATGATATCCACAATACACATTTTATAGCCATGAGCACTATCAGACTATTCGGTATCACATTGTGTAGCCATGTTTCCCACATTACGAAAAAACTAAAATCGTTACTATAAAGAAGTGTTTTGATTTTTTCCCATTTTATGGGCTAGACTTCGTGTAATAAAAAATTGACGGTTTATAATTTTTTTCGCAATTTTACGCGTTAAACCTGCTACCCATGTTAGCATAACTCAGTGATTATATTGGCACCTGGTGTGATCAACGCATAGCAACCTTCAGTGCGTTTGTCGCCTACAAGCTAGCAAAGATCGTTACAAAAACAGTCAGGAAACAGTACACGTTTCTCATTCACAATCATGTATCTCGATAGATTGTTTTCATTTGTCGCCAGTTAGTGATTTAGCTCATAGGCTATATTTCTAACGGCGGATTGAGTTTTTCGATCCTGCAAGGTTTATATAATAATTTGGCACACCTTCAATAGATTTCTGGCATTTAGATTCATGCGGCACCGACTTAGCAATGGAGGAAGACAGGAAACGTGCCTTTAAAAGTCTTGGTTTCTGGACTCCGTTTTAATTTGGATGCAATTTCCAATGCGGAAAACTTGAGTAACTGCTGATGCTTTATCAAGCGTTTTGCATGTTTGCACAACGTTTGTCAATGGCAGTTGCATTTTCTGGTGCGTCTCTGATCGCCTCTGTTGTCCATATCGCCCAGCGTAACAGTTTAAGGAGTATGAAATACGTTCGCTGCTTTGAATGTTCAATGCTCGAGCGTATAACAGTTTGTCTGAATTTGTGGCCGATTGTTCAGTACCGATTGAGTCGAATGTTGCCGAAATGTTAGAGGGTATACGTGTCGTCAATTCGGCAATCTAATTCTAATCGATCCATTTGAAAGCTGGAAGTTACGTTATTTGGTCACAACTGTCGGTGATTTGCTTGGCATATAGATTATACGATCATTACGAAATTGTGGCGTTAAAGGTTCGGAACTATAGAAGAATCAATGTCTGCGCAAGAATTGTGGATCCACTTGTTGCAACTGTCACAGGTAAACCATGCTTCCCATTGTCTTTTGAGCATTCGAGGCAAAGACTAAACAAACATCGGCTATCTCTGTTGTTTCCGGCTTATGCGCTATTTCCAGCAACCTCCTGCGGTTTTAACGAGGACTGGCTTTTTCGATTGTTAGTCGCGACGATGGCAGCAGTATGGTTCCTAGGCTTGTTGATATATGCTGCAGCTATGTCGTTTGCCGCGGTTTTTAAGTTTTGGCCTGGCGATTGTCGATTAGTACCCGGTATTTTAATCGCTGATGTTGACAGTTGTTAGAATATTGCAGAATCAGAATTACAGCGCAGTAGAAAAGACTTTTAAAGGCGCTTTCCTTCTTCCTCCATGCTAATGGTGATAATTCCATGCCAGAAATCTATTGAAGGTGTGCCAAATTATTATATAACCTTGCAGATCGAAAAACTCAATCCGCCGTTAAAAATATGGTATGTGGTAAATACACTAACTGGCGAGCAATATGAAAAACGGATCTCTGAGATCCCTGGTTGTGAATGAGAAACGTGTACTGTTTCCTGACTGTTTTTTGTAACGATCTTTGCTAGCTTGTAGGCAGACACTGAAGGGCTGCTGCTGTGCCTAAATCACACCAGGTGCCAATATAATCACTCAAGTTTATCCGCATGGGTAGCAGGTTTAACGCTGTAAAATCTGCGAAAAAAATTATAAACCGTCAATTTTTTATTACACGAAGTCTAGCCCATAAAATGGGAAAAAATCAAAACACTTCTTTATAGTAACGATTTTAGTTTTTTCGCAATGTGTGGGAAACATGGCTACACAATGTGAATATCGAATAGTCTGATAGTGCTTATCGGCTATAAAATGTGTATGTGTGTATATCATTGGGCGTGAAGCGGATCTATCTTTCATTTCAATTCAATTTTAACATTAACAATTTAGATCGCTTTACGCAACTGTATCTCCAGTATCACAAGCATTAGCTAGCCCGTAACTATTGGAGGTGACTTGAATATTCCAGACATCCACTAGGATACTCAGTTTTCTACTCGCAACGATAGTAACGTTTTCCCAAACTACGTCCTAGAGTTGAGTCTTTATCAATTAGTGCGCTGCCTTGCCCGAGCTGAGAATACTCTGGATCTATCATTCTCAAACTCTCATCAGCAAGTCGTTAATGTTAAGCCTGAAGACAGATTGGATCTGTCCTGTTTTTTGTTATTGGTAGTTTGAATGCTAGGCTAACGTAAACACAGCATATATATAATTTCAAAAACACTGATGATACATCTATGATCTTTTAAATATTAATTGGATACCTTACTTAATTGTTATTTTTCTGTTGAAGATAAGTGGTTTGTATTTTCTCATATTATTGAAACTGAGCGAGCAAAGCGACCGAAATTTTTACTGAAGGCGCTACGGAAAAATCGTGAAAATTTTTGTCCGATTCTGTCATTCATAACTCATCTTTGGAAGGATGGATGGATTTCGGTAAATTATTTATTCCATAGCAAAATTGACGAGGATGTGGCCTTTAGTTGAACGCGAGACACACCGATACCACCTTTGGGATCAAAATGGGAAAAACATATTTTAAAGGTTCAGTGCCAAATCAAGCCATACAATTATAGGGCTCGCAGCCCTTATCTCGCTACACAGGTATCGCATCGAAAAATGGAGTCCACTTTGCAGGATCAGCTCATCCAGATCAACAACTTTGCTCAGTATGACTTTTTTATTGGACATTTGATTGGACATCTCCCTGGGCCGCTGTGAGGCATATATATTACGTCAAACATTGCCAGAAATGGCACTTTTTAAATTTTTCAGCATGTTATTGCGTGTTTTATTTTACAATGATAGACTATTAGATTATCAAACGCGCTGGACATTATGCCTTTGCATCTCGTGTTTGCTTGATATATTATCGATCGAGCATTCAGTCGACGAGCCAGATTTTGGAAAGGTAGCGCGTTTTCACTTGTGTCACTATGTATTGCGCGCAGAACATGAGGAATGGTCTACATATATATAAATATATATATATATATATATATATATATATATATAGTCTACTTATACATATATATATAAGTCTACTTATACATATATATATATATATGTGTCAATGCTGAAGACAACGATTTGGTTATCTAGAGTCTACCGTGCATATTTCACGCCTTTTCAAGGGGTTCCAATGGGTTTAGGGTCAATGAACACGATTTCCAGAATATAGTCTGTCTTCCGTTGTTTGGTTACGTATTGCGTGTAGGTCATCAAAAATTTTATATATAGGTTTTTCGGTAAGCTGAAAACGATGGTATGGTTATCTAGAGACCAGCACAAATACTTGATGTGTTTTAAGTTGTTTTCGATGAGGTTAGGATTTTCAATGGGTCCAGGGTTTAAAAGGTTTTAGGGTTGTATATACATCAAACACAGCCTGTTACAGGTGATTAAACAGAATGATAACTTAAAAATGAAAACAATTTCACCCTTGCTTGCGAGATACTAGTTTTATATGCGATATAGTAGAGGCGTGTATTAAGGGATAGTCGGTATTAAGAGACAACTTTTCATTTAAGACGTATTAGTATTTTCTTGCAAAACTTCTAGCGGTCCTTCAAACAGAGCAATCGAAACGAACGAGCTCTATTACTTTATTACTGACGTCGATATAATTGAAAAGGTCCAACGATACTTTCCAGAAGTGTTCGTCAGCGTCTTGTTGATACTTCGTATCCAAAAAACCTACCTTTATTGAAACTAGAACCAATGGAATTAAGCAGATTAAAATAGGACTTAACCATGGTTTTTTAAATAGTGACTAACGAGATTAGTGTTTGCTGAAATTGACACTCGCCTTCACAGTTATAAGTGTATTAAGGCAAGATTCCGAACAAATATTTTAAGGCACAATTTCGCATTAAGCATAATAGACGTGCAAACTCCCCAGCTGAAATCCGTAACCGGCTGTCTACTAGTTCGAGCTGGTGTCCAGATAAATTAAAAGAATTTTTGGACAATGTAGAACTGGATCATCTTTTTCTGTTTTATCAGAACTCTTTGATCAGATATAAGTGGCTTTGTGGCTTGCTCCCATCCTGCTATTTCAGTTTGCTGTACTGTGTTATATCACTTAGATTTTATACATATTTTAATACATATATACTTAATGTTTATCATGTTATTCAGCAATCTTCGTTGATTGTTTGATTGATTCTTAAAACGTTATTCTCAAAACTTAAATATAAGTAGTTATTTATTCGAAAACATAGGTATAAATTATTGACATTTATGAATTTTCTCCAGTTACTTTAGTGATAAGTAGAGATGTAAAAAGTAAAAATGCACGTTTTCCACCAATTTACTACCAACTGTCTATTTTGGACGTAAACGAGTATAACATTCCTTATCTGTTGCATTTTAAATTAAATACGTCTTCTTTCATCTTAACCTTAGCATTGAAACTTAAATATCTACGACATATATACTATCAAGTTTTGCCAGTCTGATTTCGAATCATGTGTAAAACTCCGAAAAGGCAATTCATCATATTGTATAATTAGCGATTATCCAGTCCACTACTCGTTGAATAGAAACTGGAATGCTCTTTTATTTGATTTAATTATTTAATTGCGTTGTTAGATTATAGCCTGTTTAATAGTATCTTATTTGGTACAAGTTCTTCAAGTTGCGTTGTTCTATTATTATAGCCTACGTTTAATAGTGTGTCCAATCTATAATAATTAAAAGAACATAAGTTGGTTTTACTTGTCTAAAATCAGGTCATTAATCTTGTCAGATATAAAAAATGGCATATGTAGGATTGAGAAAGGTGGAGCTGCTTACGGAAACATCGTGTGTGGTGTCAATGTTGCGGAGTGACAGTGAGTGAGCAATACAAAGGCCTTGCAGTTTTTTTACGTCTGATGAGATATCACACTGCTAGTGCATTCGGATCACACTATGGACGTTTTCGTGCATTTTGAATGGTGTTGCTGAACAATAATAGGTTTATAACCTTTTAAAGTACGTTTTAAGCCGGCCAACTCAAGCCTAATTCGATCATTTTGATACGAGCAAAACGCATAATAATGGTATGTGGTTGATCTCTTTTGGTTATTCTACGACAAACACTGATATCTGGTGGTGTAAGTGATGTATCAAAGTAAATTCTATATCCTTTAATTATGTTCATGATATCAATTTCCAACTTTATGTTAGCTTCGTTTTGCAAAGTATTAATAACATAGAACATAACATTATAATTTATCGAACGTTGACTATACTAAATCGACAAGGTAATTTTTAAATGAGTATACTTCTGATGAATTTGCTAATGTTTTACTGTTGGCTTTGTCACAAAATCTTGAACTCTGTTAGCAGCAATATTTTCTCATTGAACCATTGTGATCCGTCCAGCAGGCAGTTGCTTTGTTTAGATATCTAAATAAATATAACATTTTTTAAATGAAACAAATTTTTTGTATCTGACATATTTATTAAGACGTGATATAATTATGCATCGTTAAGGCTTAATTTAAGACAGTGAAGAAAGGGAATAGTATTCAGAAATGTGGTATTTTTGAGGAATTTCTTCACATCTAATAGCTTTTCCGGGATATATATGCGGAGTTCCAGATATTCCAGAATAGTTAGCTACAACCAAGTAAATATTGCAATAAGTACTATTTTGAAACAATATTATGCTTTTCTTGCTGGCCCTTGCAAAGTCTTAGCTTTCACTGCATTGCGAAATATAATAGAACTGTAACCTATTTCATAAACTATATTTTAATTAATACCCGGTATACAATTAACATTGAAGATAAAATTGTCCTTTTATTTTAAGTGAATATTGCATCTTTCAAACGTTTAAGATTTACCTAATCTAGCGCACCGGCTGTATTTGGTAATATGGCGGGTTTATTTTAATTTTATAATTTTAAAGTTAAATTAGACTGGGCAATTTGATAAGGCCATTCATCTAACAAAATGCTTTATTTTCAATGAAGGCGGATAATATTTTGAAACGAAGTTTCAGCTATTGTATTGGTGTAAAACTGAAATTTTAGTACATATATGCCATTACTTTATCACTAAGATTAAGATTAGAACAAATATTTGCATTTATTCTATTAACGCATTGCTGAAGTAAATTTATGTAATATTCTCGGCAAGAAGTTCAATAAAAGCTAACTCAATTTTACTCTGTTAATATATACTCCTGCCCGCCAACGATGAGGTGTGGCTGTAGGTCAAGGGAGGCTCTACTCTTTTAGACCAGGCGTTTGACCTTCGTCACTTCTCATTTTAGATGTGAAAGCTAGAACCCCACTTTGTAGCTTTTTCTAGGCTGAGTGATAAAGAAACTAATCTTCAGGTAGTATTCTTTCCTCACCTATTGAAATAGATCTGCATTACTGACGTTGCTTAAAGAAATATTAAATTCTATAGGTACATCTTACAAGGGCTAGAAACTTAAAGTGGTTTTATATTGGCATCCGTATCGTAAAGAAATGCGCTACGAGCCTTTTTATTTAAATAATTATTTCTCGTTTATATCAGAACTTGATCACTTCCTTACAAGACGAAGTTGCACAATTTTTAATATTCTCAGTTATACGTTTAACTCAAATAGTTCAACACTGACATTGACCAATTGATAGTTCTTTATCATACCGGAGTTTTATTGATCACAATTGTAATATTTACTTTGACATATGTAGTTGTCATTGCACAACGATATCTTAACATTTTGTACAAAAGTCCTTTTCAGAGGCTTTTTAAAACAAAATTACACATTGTGCAAAGTATTTCTACATTGCAATATAATGCAAGTGTGATAACGGTACGGAATTATATTGTGTGGTATTTTAAATATATATGCTTGAGTTTAGAAATACGGACGTTGTACAATCCTTAGCTTTCAATATATTTCCGCTGGTAAAGGTGTAAAATTTTTCGATTTTGTAATCTTTATACATCTTTATGGCAACATTATAAATAATTGGAATTCTATTGATGGTCTGTTGTTGTATTACGCTTAATATATAAAAGTATCCTAATACTGTTTCATGGTGACGCTCATGAATGTACAGAGCTATAATAAATATAAAATCAACTTACTAATCCCTTTCAAATTATCCGTCAAATCCACAAAAGATCTTCGGACATTCGCGGTGGTTTCAATCAGCTGCACCTGGAGTCGATGAAAGTGTGCTACCCTGTTAAGAGATGTGCCACTCTTCCGCTACTTTGTAGGTTATTTTTTGCCTCGTTTTCGGCATTATCCTTAGGTATGTGACTCACATTTTCAGTCATGAACATGAACATGCCCATCTCGCCGTGGTGTTGCACTACCGGAGTAGAACCCGCCTCTGACTTGGGCCGCCAGTCTTTTGGTACGCCATCATGTTCTTGGACCTCCAAACTCTAAACCTCCAGGCTTTTGGTCTATAAAACCAAGCCACAGCAGCTACCGGGTTCTGGACAACTAGATTTAGTACCCTTAAGTTCTTGACAAGCAGATTCGTACAACCTGTTCCTGACGGGGTCAAACATATCTAAAAATCTCCCAAACTTATTTTTAAAATTTAACAATAGCGTTTCACCCCAGGAACATAACAAGTCAAGAACCGGATGAGATGGTTTAGATTTTTTGTCTAAGGACTGGATGCCTGGATT
>JASANE010019486.1:0-24811 GCA_030248225.1 Trileptium ribeirensis
CTTCTTTTGCTCTTCGTTCAGTTACGTATTGCTCCGGGGGTTGTCTTAAAAGGTAGCCTGTCCCTAGGTGATATTAATATCCCATTTTGAGCTTCCTAACTATGAGCCATTTTGACATTTTGCAACCCCCTACCGCATCCCCGCATCAATAGGCCGGGGGTTTATTACCCAAAAAGACTGCATCTCCCTAGGTGATATTAATATCTCTTTTTGAGCTTCCTAACTATGAGCCATTTTGACATTTGCAACCCTCTGCCGCATCCCCGCATCCGCCGGAACAATACAGCACATAAGCCGATATTTCTAGGACACATACAAGTAGTCACCAAATTCATCTTAGGTATTGTTATGTTGCCCCTGCTGCTTGTTTGAGACAGACCGGCACTTGTGGCTGCGGTCACATACTTGAGGCGTCTATCGTACCTGGAAACATGTCATGAAGACATAGAGATGTCAATCATGAAGCTCCTTTGAAAGAGTTGCAACCGGATGCAGAGATATCAATAAACATGCAGCAGACAGATTTGCAATTTTTGCCTTTAAAGTTTACTGGAAGTATATGGTGATAATCTTCAATACCTTGGTGCGACACTTTTCAAATTTGTAGGATGACTACCTATCTGAGCACTTGTAATATAGTAGTTCACGATATTGTATCTTTACCATTAATGTGAATGAATATAAAACCATAAAAGTTTGTAGATACTCTGAAGACTGAAGAATAGAACTACTTAGATTACAACTGTTTTACAACACCGTTCACGCTAAAGTTAGAAACAAATGGAACATGGTATCATAAAAGAAAGTCGATCTCTCGAGGAAAACATGATATGGATTTGCTGTAGGTATGAAGAAAATTGCAGCTAAGACAGAGCAAGCGCATGTTGATATGTATGAGAGAAGTTAGTTGGTTATTTATTTGATAAATCCACAATTTTCAGTTGCATTATAAAAGTGTCACGTTATACTCACCGTATCAAAACCTAATAGCACCAGTAGTGGGATCGTATTTTTGCCGCCCTGTTTCCATTCCTCCAACGTTACAACACCATCTTTATCCATCTGAGTTTTACTTCCATCATTTCTTGCAAAATCTGCGGTTGTAATAATATATATTTGCTCAAAGCTAGGAACATGTGACATGCCTTACGCTAAGTTCTATTTCATCCTATGATATCCACTCTGAGCCGATCCGGTACGAATGTGATCCGATTTGTGTTCACATTGCTTCCAATTCGAACAGATACGATGGGTCCAAACTTTGCACCTATTGAGTGCTAAATTTATGTTGGTTATATTTTTTCACAATGCGTGATCCCACTCGGATTCGGAAATTTGTGCATGCGGTATCGGATAGTATCAAATGGGTGTAATAAAATTAAATGTGACACATCGCGTGCAAGTCAATATCGGCTTATGTGCTGTATTGTTCCGGCGGATGCGGGGATGCGGGAGAGGGTTGCAAATGTCAAAATGGCTCATAGTTAGGAAGCTCAAAAAAGAGATATTAATATCACCTAGGGAGATGCAGTCTTTTTGGGACAACCCCAGGCCTATTGATGCGGGGGATGCGGTAGGGGGTTGCAAATGTCAAAATGGCTCATAGTTAGGAAGCTCAAAAAGGGATATTAATATCACCTAAGGAGAGATGCAACCTTTTTTTACAACCCCCGGCTTATTGACGCGTATGGCTTACACTAAAATGTTTAACGGTGGTGTCTGAATTTTTGCATCTAGGTAAAAAGTATATTCCAGACGCACTTTCCAACATGTGGCAATCTAAAATCGTTATGTCCATCATATACGCCCACGACGGATGCTTTACGGTGTCCAGGGAGAATGTCAGAAATTTGAAATTTCGGAATAATGCGTCGTTTACCTAAATGCTCGGCGTATGGAATTTCTGTATGTATATTTTAAGGACGAAGTTAAATGCATGCTATGCAGTTCTCAATATATACTATGCCTGCGCCTCTCTAAGCTAAGGTCCTTATATGACCATTATACTAAGCAGAAAGTTTAAGTCAGGGGTGGAGGCTGCCGGCCCCGATCTAAGAGATATTCTTTTTTCCATCGATACAACAACCAGCCCCTAATGCAGCGTTCACGTTATAATGTCCCCGCTGCTTGGAAGTTTTGTTTTCCTGTAGCCGTGACTCTATCGCATAGGCAGTTAGGGTCACACCCATACCATTAAACGAATTTCCGACGGAGTACTACACATCCCTAGCTACCACATTTTTGTTTGCGGTGTCGTTCACACCCTTAGCTACCACTTTCGCCCGAATTAAAAGTAACAGATACCTTCTGTACCTAGTGCAGTATATTAGCTAAGCTATGCTGTGCAGTTTTTCTAAAAATCTCGGTATTTGTATCTAGACCTTATGACTGTTGATAAGATTATGCAGCACATCGTTCAAAAAACTACAAAGAAGACAAAGTGTGCTTAACGTCGTCAATAAGCGGCTATATGCATAGCTAGCCACCCTTTGAAAATTTTATAAAAAACATAGGGGCGTCGAGGAGACACTTTATTGTCGACAGTGTGCCTGACACTGTGTATTGGTGCATACGTTCCAAACGTGAGGAACATTATAACGTGAACGCCGCATAAAGGTGAGATGGGCACATAAGACTATAGTATACAATTCAAGCCGCCATATAATGCGTAGAGGGAGAGACTAACAGGTTGAAGAAAATATCCACTCTTGGTTTTCACAAACGAAACACGGCAAAATTTCACCGGAGTCGCAAATTATACTTAAATGGGCTATATAGGCATATAATACCTATAAATATATACACATATATATGTTCATTGTGGGTGGGGGTTACCCCTACGGCTCGGATCTCCTCTCCGAGGCTCTCAGCTTCTTCCCACCCTCTGACAGGTGGTGCAACCCCAACCCCTAACGGCGCCCAAACGCAAACACGTAGACGCCGAAAGCACTTTCCCTCCCCTAGCAGGCTTTCCTCATTCCCTGGGACACGGCTACCACCTTCTCGTTCGGACCTCGGTCCATGTATAACAACTAACAATGTTGCAGTGTCCTATCTCAATGTAGAATCATATACAGAGTTCGTTTCTACATCCACCCTGCAAACTGTATAGGTACTTTCTCATGACAAGTATATAAAAGCAATACTTAGTTCTATATCCATAGATTTTAGACTTCCCAATCTCACGTTACAACCGGATACGATAAGATTCTAGGTAAATTGATCATAACTCTTTGTACCTATACATAATCGCTTTATACAGAACTTGCGTTTAAATTGATTATTTCAGAATATGAAGGAAGATGGTGCTCACTGTTGGAAGCTCAAGCATTACAAACGCACAACTTATTGCAATTTATGCCTTTCACTGCTTACTGGTCTAGGCAAGCAAGGCCTTTCATGCTCCTGTAAGCAAACGTAGAAGGAAATAATTTGGAGTTTTATCTTACAAGTTTATTAAAGTAATTAAATTGCTGAATAAGAGCCTGCAGATTGGAATCACTAACCGATCCAGAGAGGTAGTTTGACTTGGGGTTGCAGCTCCGTAAGACCTAGTCTGGGCTATCAAAAATTTCAAAAAATAAAAAATATAAAATGTTAGAATAAGTTGTTGAGAGCATGTGTTGAGGTCCAAGCGTCCCCTTCATCGAAAAATTTGTGGATCAGCCAGTGACTGCAATGTCTTGAATGCTTACACATATCATCTGCGTATTCTACATTTGTGTATTAAGGACTCTGTTCCTCGTTTAGGTGTCAAAAGCTTTTCGTGCATTTTGATCGTTTTCGCACAATGTATGTGGAGGTTTACGTAAAAATGGAGGGCTAATGTGTTTTGTAGGATGCAGCTATTAGGAATTTCGGAACCATTTAAAATTAAAAACTAATAATGAGGTTGAAAATGTAATTATTGCATTGTGTATAAAGTGATGTTACAGTTTATGTTTTATTAAACTCAGCTGTAATACAATAGAGTTGAACACTAAAGTTTGCAGCATATCAGCATGTACATCCCCCCCCCCCCCCGTACCTTTTACCTATGAAATATCAAGACCCACTGAGTATTTATGAGATAATTCAAGGCTAAATAATAACAAACTAGTAAAATTTCAAGGCAAGGGCAATCGAAACGAATATGGTTACTCTGCGCTTATTGACCATTACGCCTTTCCAAATTCAGGTCCCTGGCGTTATTTTAAAGTACCACGATAGCGATTATACATTGGCAATACTTCAATGGCAGTAGTACTTCTATTTTAGAAAATCGTATCGAACCGAAGAACTCATTATTTCTTCTTTCAATGACCAAAAAAAGGAAAGATTTGAAATTTATAAATCACAAATTTTTAAAACAATTATAATGTGAAAAATAAAATCACAATACCTACTATATTTTTTGTATACAGAACAAATACATTTGCTTTTATAGTATGCAACAACAACCAAAACCTATAGACCCATCTTAATGATCTACATGCATATGCTGCAAACTTTAGTGTTGAGAACTTGTCTTGTATTACAGCTGAGTTTAATAAAACATAAACTGTAACATCACCAGCTTTCTACGCAATGCAATAATTTACATTTCAACCTCATTATTAGTTTTTAATTTTAAATGATTCCGAAATTCCTAATAGCTGCATCCTACAAAACACATTAGCCCTCGTTTTACATAAACCTCTCCACATACATTGTGCGGAAAACGATACAAATGCACGAAAAGCTTTTGACACCTAAACGAGAACAGAGTCCTTAATACACAAATGTAGAATACGCAGATGATATGTGTAAGCATTCAAGACATTGCAGTCACTGGCTGATCCACAAATTTTTCGATGAAGGGGACGCTTGGACCTCGACGCATCCTTCTCCAACAACTTATTCTAACATTTTATATTTTTTATTTTTTGAAATTTTTGATAGCCCGACTTAGGTCTTACGGAGCTGCAACCCCAAGTCAAACTACCTCTGGATCGGTTAGTGATTCCAATCTGCAGGCTCTTATTATTCAGCAATTTCATTCTTAATAAACTGTAAGATAAAACTCCAATTATTTCCTTTTCTACGTTTGCTTACAGGAGCATGAAAGGCCTTGCTTGCCTAGACCAGTAAGCAGTGAAAGGCATAAATTGCAATAAGTTGTGCGTTTGTAATGCTTGAGCTTCCAACAGTGAGCACCATCTTCCTTCATATTCTGAAATAATCAATTTAAACGCAAGTTCTGTATAAAGCGATTATGTATAGGTACAAAGAGTTATGATCAATTTATAAAAATATATACGTATCCGGTTGTAACGTGAGATTGGGAAGTCTAAAATCTATGGATATAGAACTAAGTATTGCTTTTATATACTTGTCATGAGAAAGTACCTATACAGTTTAAGTCGAATGTAGAAACGAACTCTGTATATGATTCTACATTGAGATAGGACACTGCAACATTGTTAGTTGTTATACATGGACCGAGGTCCGAACGAGAAGGTGGTAGCCGTGTCCCAGGGAATGAGGGAAGCCTTTATCGGGGAGGGAAAGTGCTTTCGGCGTCTACGTGTTTGCGTTTGGGCGCCGTTAGGGGTTGGGGTTGCACCACCTGTCAGAGGGTGGGAAGAAGCTGAGGCCTCGGAGAGGAGATCCGAGCCGTAGGGGTAACCCCCACCCACAATGAACATATATATGTGTATATATTTATAGGTATTATATGCCTATATAGCCCATTTAAGTATAATTACAAGCTGCGGTGAAATTTTGCCGTGTTTCGTTTGTGAAAGACCCAGAGAGTGGAAATTTTGTTCAACCTGTTAGTCTCTCCCTCTACGCATTATATGGCGGCTTCAATTGTATACTATAGTCTTATGTGCCCATCTCACCTTTATGCGGCGTTCACGTTATAATGTTCCTCACGTTTGGAACGTATGCACCAGACACAGTGTCAGGCACACTGTCGACAATAAAGTGTCTTCGACGCCCCTATGTTTTTTATAAAATTTTCAAGGGTGGCTAGCTATGCATATAGCCGCTTTTCGACGACGTTAAGCACACTTTGTCTTCTTTGTAGTTTTTTGACGATGTGCTGCATAATCTTATCAACAGTCATAAGGTCTAGATACAAATACCGAGATTTTTAGAAAAACTGCACAGCATAGCTTACTAATATACCGCATTAGGTACAGAAGGTATCTGTTACTACTAATTCGGGCGAAAGTGGTAGCTAAGGGTGTGAACGACACCGCAAACAAAAATGTGGTAGCTAGGGATGTGTAGTACTCCGTCGGAAATTCGTTTATGGTATGGGTGTGACCCTAACTGCCTATGCGATAGAGTCGCGGCTACAGGAAAACAAAACTTCCAAGCAGCGGGGACATTATAACGTGAACGCTGCATTAGGGGCTGGTTGTTGTATCGATGGAAAAAAGAATATCTCTTAGATCGGGGCCGGCAGCCTCCACCCCTGACTTAAACTTTCTGCTTAGTATAATGGTCATATAAGGACCTTAGCTTAGAGTAAGGCGCAGGCATAGTATATATTGAGAACTGCATAGCATGCATTTAACTTCGTCCTTAAAATATACATACAGAAATTCCATACGCCGAGCATTTAGGTAAACGACGCATTATTTCGAAATTTCAAATTTCTGACATTCTTGGACATCCGTAAAGCATCCGTCGTGGGCGTATATGATGGACATAACGAGTTTAGACTGCCACATGTTGGAAAGTGCGTCTGGAATACACTTTTTACCTAGATGCAAAAATTCAGACACCACCGTTAAACATTTTAGTGTAAGCCATACGCGTCAATAAGCCGGGGGTTGTAAAAAAAGGTTGCATCTCCCTAGGTGATATTAATATCCCTTTTTGAGCTTCCTAACTATGAGCCATTTTGACATTTGCAACCCCCTACCGCATCCCCGCATCAATAGGCCGGGGGTTGTCCCAAAAAGACTGCATCTCCCTAGGTGATATTAATATCTCTTTTTGAGCTTCCTAACTATGAGCCATTTTGACATTTGCAACCCTCTGCCGCATCCCCGCATCCGCCGGAACAATACAGCACATAAGCCGATATTTCTAGGACACATACAAGTAGTCACCAAATTCATCTTAGGTATTGTTATGTTGCCCCTGCTGCTTGTTGAGACAGACCGGCACTTGTGGCTGCGGTCACATACTTGAGGCGTCTATCGTACCTGGAAACATGTCATGAAGACATAGAGATGTCAATCATGAAGCTCCTTTGAAAGAGTTGCAACCGGATGCAGAGATATCAATAAACATGCAGCAGACAGATTTGCAATTTTTGCCTTTAAAGTTTACTGGAAGTATATGGTGATAATCTTCAATACCTTGGTGCGACACTTTTCAAATTTGTAGGATGACTACCTATCTGAGCACTTGTAATATAGTAGTTCACGATATTGTATCTTTACCATTAATGTGAATGAATATAAAACCATAAAAGTTTGTAGATACTCTGAAGACTGAAGAAATAGAACTACTTAGATTACAACTGTTTTACAACACCGTTCACGCTAAAGTTAGAAACAAATGGAACATGGTATCATAAAAAAGTGCGATCTCTCGAGGAAAACATGATATGGATTTGCTGTAGGTATGAAGAAAATTGCAGCTAAGACAGAGCAAGCGCATGTTGATATGTATGAGAGAAGTTAGTTGGTTATTTATTGATAAATCCACAATTTTCAGTTGCATTATAAAAGTGTCACGTTATACTCACCGTATCAAAACCTAATAGCACCAGTAGTGGGATCGTATTTTTGCCGCCCTGTTTCCATTCCTCCAACGTTACAACACCATCTTTATCGGTATCCATTTCTTCCATCATTTCTTGCAAAATCTGCGGTTGTAATAATATATATTTGCTCAAAGCTAGGAACATGTGACATGCCTTACGCTAAGTTCTATTTCATCCTATGATATCCACTCTGAGCCGATCCGGTACGAATGTGATCCGATTTGTGTTCACATTGCTTCCAATTCGAACAGATACGATGGGTCCAAACTTTGCACCTATTGAGTGCTAAATTTATGTTGGTTATATTTTTTCACAATGCGTGATCCCACTCGGATTCGGAAATTTGTGCATGCGGTATCGGATAGTATCAAATGGGTGTAATAAAATTAAATGTGACACATCGCGTGCAAGTAGAAATTTATAGGATTGGGTTTGATGTAAATACAAGCTTCAGTGTTAACAGTTATATGTTCTATATTGTAAATACGCAAACTAGAAAGATACCACTATTTAAAAGACCTTGTGTATATATATAACATATTTTCAATTGAGTTATGATGTGTTCTTTAAAACCATGTCTTTGAATAACTTAGCAACAATGCTCATTCCATTAAGTTTGTGATTAAACGATTTTCTGTCAGGTTTTCGAAATCCAAAATTCTTCTTTATTTTTGGCATGATTAAAAGCAGGCTTTGTATCAAGACAGATTTTTTCATTTGACGCAGACCGCTGGCTTGTAAAAATTTGCTTTGGTGTACACATTTTCCGAGAGCTCTCAAAATTTTAAGTAGGATAGCAGCTAAAATTATCGCTGTATTGTTGGAGCCAAAAACTGAAAACAACTCTCTATTGCCGCTATAAAGGTAGGTCTGGAATATTGAACACATTTACTAGCGGGAAGGCACTGTTTTTGTCTCGTGGATTAAGAAATTTAAATCAGGCCTGCAAAACGCAAATTAATGTTACGCTAAGCTGGTTAACACGTTTTACGCAGCGTAATATCTATAAAAAGAATGTTTTATTGTTTTCCAAGAGATGTGGAAATTTTGCTGGTGGAATAAACCACTTCTAGTGAGAGCAAAGCTTTACCGAGCAGGAAACTTAGATTTTTTGCTATAAACAAACGTTGCAACAGATGATATTTAGGTAACCGCAATATGTTAAAATTCAAATACATATTTAAGAATTGTCTATTTTTTGTCTGCTCGATTCTACACTAACTAGCTACTATTTATTACAAATAAAGATGAAAAGACCCCCTATAATTGCCAGTTTCAGGTACTGTGTTTTGATATTGTCTACAAAGATATTCACATGGATCGTCAATTCTTTTATCGTGTATTGTCATCAACGTACATCACTGTGTATTTGCCAGCTTTGACCTGCTCCATTACCAGGGTGGACTTCATGACACTAAAATTTGTTACAAAACCACAGTGCTCCTTCCGATGGAACGATTCTTAATGCATATATTATTTTTGGGAATTTTTAATTTTCAACGTGGTGGTAAAATATAATGTACATTTTTATTAGGTCTGGGCATCACAAACGCATCCATGTATTTATTCCACTTTCTGACAGCTCTCATTTCGTGTTCTACTGTTAACCGCTAGAATACACAGAGAAAGTTTGTTTTATACCTTGCATTAGCAAATCGAGGATGCTATAGAATGATCCTTTAAAGCACATAAGGTGACCATCTATGACACTAATCCCCCGAAATGTACTGCCCGAGCAAATGATGTTTACAGAAAATGGCGTAATATACACACGGCCGCGTAGTTCCAGCGGTACCCACGTGCGTGTTATGATCCGATGTTGCAGGTAAAAATCCTATAATGTTGCTGCGCTTCAAACTCAGTCTACTTCCGCCCAGCTCAGGTATGTGCTTGCTCGCCGGAAAGCTGCTCATATGAAAAACTGCTATGCCGACACTGCTTGTATTTCGGCAAATCTTCCAGCAAATGAAAGGAGTCAGGTGCGTATAATATTTGCATATAAATTTCGCTAATTTTAAAACATCAGATGATTATTGATAACCGCAAACGATAATCACAAGGTTCTCGGAGACACAAATATTTATATATACTCACCGGCCTCAATTCAGATGTATCCCAACCAAGATATACAGCTACATTCATCATTTGATTTATGATGCTTTCTATTTCCTAAAACGTAAAACAAATGACATAAAACAAACGACAGATCCAAGTTGAAACGTTAACTTCGATGTTAGCTGCATTTGGGCATTTACTTGTACGAATGTCATCCTAGATTATTGGTGTACATAATCTATCAAACAACAAAAAATGCGAAGCTACGATTCGTTACTTCAATTTTCACAGACAATAATAATAATATTCGTTCAAATGGGCAGAATATTTGTAATTTAGGCTTACAAGGAATTCATATCACTCATATTAAAAACCTTTTTTCCTGCTAGGTTTAGTATCTGTCCTATATACATATATGTACACCTCAAGAATGCGAAATGTGTCGCAATTACTGTGTGACAAGCACTTGTAAGTACAGGTTCTATAATTTATATTAGTTTGCTGGCATGATAATCTAGTTACTACATTTTTAAAAATTTTTAACAATATTTGATACAACTGGTAATAGCATCAAAACAAAATAACAGTCAAAATCATTGATTTATTTATTCCACTGGAGTAACTGCAAAGCAGATTGTTCTAGGAATCCGCACTGAATCTAATGCAGTTGGAAATTAAACTTATAGCAGTTTAACAGACAGCTCTAAAGTTTTACCAAAGCAAATAGCTATGTTATAGTAATTTGTATATCTAATAATAACTAGCTTAATTTAATATTAAAATAAATGGTTTAAACTGCAAAATTGTAACTCAAGTTAGATAATTGCATCAGGGAAATTCCCTGCTAATCATGCGGATAGCTGTAAATTTGTCTTAACACAATTCCTCTGTATTTAATAACAACTTCCTTAATTTAGTATAAAAATTTGGTTCAAACTGCAAATGATAACTCAAGTTTCATAATTGAGGTAGTGCCATTCGTTCCTAACCATGTATAGTGATTAGATATAAATTAATCTTAACCTAATACCCAACAAATCAAGGTTATGGACTCTACGGTACTTGTAGGAACTTACACTTGCAATTTGTAGTTGCTCGTTGGAATTAAAAACAGTTTCGGCTAGAAGATATCATGATTGCATCTAAAAGTTGATCAGTTTAATATCGCTGTATCTTTAAGCCAAGGATAGATAATAGAAAGGCTCACTGTTTATAACCGAGTTACTTCGAAATTTAACGTAGAGACTAATTTCAATTATTGCAAGGTCAGACGCTTATCACAATCAACCATAACAGGGGGAAGATAAATTAAAAAGTATAGTATAATGATCATTTGCAATGTGTAGTTGCTTGTTGTATATGGAAAACTGCAACAGTTACCTTTGGTTGAAAAGATCTGGATTACGGTTAATATCGACATTTTGATATCGTTGTATATTTAAGCTAAGTCTACATAATAAAGCGCCTTTCTGTATGACAGCATGAATAACAGCTAGATAACAGCACATTTGCCTCAAAACTGTAAGACGACGTTTTTCAATTATTTCCACGTCAAATGCGTATACACTTGTATCAGTCACGTATAACATTTATAACAGCATGAATACATGTATAACAGTATGTATAACAGCTACATAACAGCTGAATTTGCCTCAAAATTCATTCTAAGAGGAGACCGATTTATATCATTTCGAGGTCAAATGCATATACACTTTTATCAATCACACATAACATTTATCTGAAGGTGAAAAGTTTAAAGATCAAAAATTTTCTTAGACTATAAAGCTCTCTTGGGTTTTGACCATAACTAGCAAACAACAAAAACGTTTGCGACTTATTTGAGTTGAGGCCAAGGCTCAAACTTTCTACAGGAATTGCACCAGCTGTACATTTTTGGCCACTGAGCAGGTAATAATTGGTTTCTGTAGCAACCGTAATTTTGCACGGATCGCTTTCCGCACGGAGTACGTCCGAAATTCCGTTATAACTTATTCTGCAGATCCCTGATTCAACCAACAACGCAATAACTGATTGCGGTTTGGTTTACCCCAAACTCTACCTAAAGTTGTGGTCATGTGGTGCAGTGCTTAGAGCGTGGATCTGACAATTATAAAGACCCCGTGCTCGAGCCCTTCTTTGCGCATATCTTCTTGGGCGAGGGACTAAGTCCACTTTGCTTTAGGGTACCCACCTGTAAAATGGGTACAAGATTGCTCGGAAGGTAAACAGAGTGTCCGTGACGTAACTGGCATCCTTCCGCGGCTTGTGCTTCCGAAACTCTGGATATGATTGCCACGAAACGCGAGATCAGCGTCCTCACCCCAAGCACAATTCGGGAACTTTAAAAGCTTTAATACGTAAAGTTATTTCGGCCAAAAATTTAGCTTAACTACTATAGTCTCAAAACTTATAGAATATTAATCCATATAAGCTCTTTAGCCATAGGCAAGATTGCTCCTATGAAATACTTATCATTTAGGAGATTTATATTAACCTGTGATTTTTAAAATTTCATTACTTTTATTTCAACACTTATTATTTGAGACCGATCGGTGGATGCGGGATGTAACGCTATTCTGATATAATGATTATTCACATTTCCAAATGTCGGAAACCAGGTTTTTACTCCCAAATATCATTCAAAATTTTGCAGGCATCGTTTGTTACTTTGTTGGTCAAATCATCTAGATGCTTAAAACTTTTACAACAGTTTCCAGCAGCAGATCTTATTATGAAACAAATAAGCTTAAATTTTATTGCCAATTAATGTATAGCAGCCACCATTAGGAGTCATGTGTTATGTGCTAGGAAAAAAGAACAGCTGATATCCGGGCGTTCGTGGGAGGCATCCATCCTCAAACTTATAACTTGACTTAGTTTAGAACTTGTATAAAATATAAAGATTAGGATAAAACTTAGGTTTAGTATATCGGAAACAGCGTAGCATGTACTTCACTTCATCCTTTAAATGTTGCATTGGCCAGTTACGCTATTATAGACTGTAATCTGCTAACAGCGGGACAAATTCTGTTCAAATTCTCAGTGAGAAAGCGATTGCTTAACAGATTTATACTAGGAAAGTAATTCCGTGGCGAAGACTTACGATTTTCGTTTTTTTGGACAAAATCAATACAGATTTACACTCCTACCGTGTATTACGTTGCAAAGTGCAGCCTTGAATTTGGCTCAAATTTATGCCTTACGTGCCACATTTTGACAGTAAAATTTTAATACCATTATATGTATTATTAGTATTCGATATAACAAAAAAGCCAAATCATATATGAAATATCTAACCTGTGAAAAAATTTGGAATGGTTAAATGTGGCTATAAAGAGATGAGGGAATGAAGACTAAGTACAGTATTATTTATGGCTAATATTAAACACTATTTCAAAGATCCATGCGACAAATTTTACAAATATTCAGCCTTACAAATCTAAAAGTGATGTTGCTAATTTTCGGTCATTCCTACAATGCCCAGCTTTAAAATAGGGTGCAACGATATAATAATAAGAATACAACGGAAATTTTGATACCATTTTCCCAGGTGTACGAGCTGGTTCAGAAAATATCCATTTCGATATTTTGAGTTACCAGCGAATGTTCCTTATCGCCAAAAAAATTAGAAAAAATTTTTTTTCTAAATAAACGCATTATAGCGTATATCTTTAGAACCACATTGATGAGTTGTGTAGATTGCTGTCAAAATCAACTGAATCGGTTCATGGATTAACGGCATAGGATTAAAGTGGCTTAAGATTAGGTTTACGATTTCACATAAATAGGAGCAACCCAACAACTCATTCAGCTAATTTTGATGCCGATCAACTCAATTCACCAGTGCATTTTATAAAATTATACATTTATTAAGAATTTTTCAAAATACTGTATATTATTGGTAACTACAAAATCGGAAAAATCGAAAAATCGAAAAATTGTCTTTCTTGTCATAAATATGGCTGAAATTGATATTTTATGAGCCACCTAGTTGAGATGAGTCGAATACTGCGGATTATCATGTATCTTCAAAATTGACGAATTTGGGAACGGAGATTCCATGAGAGATCGCCAATGTTAGCACATCATGAAATAAAATCTAGATGTGGATGATACCTTTGTAATAATAACTGAGTCGAATACTCCCAAATTATCACCGTATTTTAAAAATTCACAAGCTGCGGGCTGGGGAATTCTAGGAAGACCCTAGTGTTATCACACCATGAAGAAACGAGATATGAATGCCCTCGTACTGATACCTGAACTTACATCTTTATCGAGCTCCCCATTTCCGTCACGATCGTATATACGGAACATGAACTCTAGTTTATCATCAGGAGTACCTCCTTCCAGCAACGATAAATAACAAACAATATCTTTTAAGAGAACTTGAATCGTATTATATGATGCCGATGTGTCGGTATGTACCGAATCATCCTGATGGTCTCGCAAAGATGTAGCTGTCGTTGATGTTGCGGTTCCTACAAATATATTTTCTTTACATATGTTTTTTTATTTTAATTTTGACCGGTAGTGCTATCATTGCAAAACGCAACATTTATGATTTCTCTTATATATATTTCACTTCACATTTGTGTACAGTGAGATTAATTTATGTGTGTGAATAGCTTTCTAATTAATAAGTAATGCCTTAATATCTTTGGCTAGTATCATACCGCATAATTTTTGCCAAGGATTTGTAATTTATAGCGTGTGGAAACGGAATAGCTTGTCACTAACGGTAAAATGCGGTGGTGAGATGTTTCGTCTTTCCTGCTACGTGTTGCACTGTAACTGTTCGTTTACAACATAAAAATTTACGTCGGGTTACGATACTTGTCGGCGTTGTCACACTGGTATGATGTCAATAGTTTATATGTCTGAAGCTAATTTCCTACATCGCTTGGATTTTCAGTGCACTAAATTCGAGAAAATGCTTAATTTCTGTATTAAATCAGCGTCTTTACAGAAAATAAAAATAACTCATAACCGCAAACATATTGTACTCAAGTCGTGACTTTCACTACTTTTAGCTATGTCCTAGATGAAGGTGATACCCCGAAGGTTCATACGAATTTCTAGTCATTTCTAAATTATATCTTGTGGCAGTTTAATATGTTTGCAATTATATTACATAGCTAGGCGGTATAATCTCTGATTTTGGCTTTGCTTTTGTTTTTTACTTTTGTTTCTTTTCCTAATTGCATTAAAGTCCAATTTTAACGGGATTTGTTAACTCGCCGACTGATGCACTGAGCGCTTAGCATTGTGTATAAAATATACACAGAAATATTTTTGTCCAAGCAGTCTATCAACCAAACAGAATTCCTTTTGCTTATAATGAAGTAACAAGCAAGAATTCTGTAGCATTGGTATACCTCGTAGACATTTATTGAAATTTGATTCAAAACAATGAAGTCGGTTCTATCTCATAGTTTATATTAGCGAAAGTTTGGCAAGTGCAATTAAACTTAATAACGCATATACGCATTTATATTAATGCATTTAAGAGCAGATTTTGAAGCGATATCACTGTAACATGCTAGCCGGTTAATGTCAAGTAAACCGTACAAATTTGAACCAACTCGGCCAACTAAACCTTCACAGAAGCAGGACTGACCTTAGTTGAAAAGGGTATTTAGTAAGCGCTAACAGAAATACTTAGTATAACCAGACTAAATAAGGAAAAAGATGTGTCACTTCCCAGTACTCTAATGCGAACCTATGTGCAATAACACGGGTGTTTTCAGCATTACCGTCGTCATTTCTGGAGTTTCGAGCCCTTCGCGTTTTACCGAGCGGGTTAGCGAAAACTCCCCAAGTTTAGTGGTGGTAGATCGGACCCCCTTTTTGCAGGGAAGAGTGTGTACAGGTAGCTGTTACGACCCACAAAACGTGCTCTCATATATCCTCTTACAAACCGGTTGTGGCATCCGCGATGCCACCCTCTCCCCACAAAACGTGACGGGTTGTCACCCCCCCGCCCGATATGAGCCGAACAAAAGCTGAAAACGTCCGTGTCATCAAACAACGATTAACATTAGAGCGCTAAAAAGTGACACACTTTTACCTCATGTAAACTCTTGGTATTAATGGGTTTGACCATCCTATTTCCCAGTGCAATACACTACTTAGATTACATTATTATTTAGTATACGTATGGAGGTCATGGTCATATATACTGAAAAACTTGCACACAATAGATCGAGTCTGTTCCATGTTGACAGTAATATTTTTGCGATTTCGTTATGTAAATGTGATTTTCACCCGCTTATTTCACATATTATTTATAGTCAAGAGCATACCTATGCGAACACAGAACATTAGGTACCGTGTAGATTCTAAATCGAACCAACCAGTTCCAAGAAAGACAATAATAGTAAATTTTGCACTGATTTTGACCGAAAACACAACAATATATATCCATTATTTTGCTTTCTTCCTGGTGGACATGACGTTATTGTGTTGTATATATTATATGATTTTTTCTAAATGATATATAAACTGAAAATCGGAACCAAGCTTTATCAACTATTCCCAAACTGACACTGCAAATTGTAGATGATTCACTTTAAACAGGATAAAAAATATATATCCATTATTTTGCTTTCTTCCTGGTGGACATGACGTTATTGTGTTGTATATATTATATGATTTTTTCTAAATGATATATAAACTGAAAATCGGAACCAAGCTTTATCAACTATTCCCAAACTGACACTGCAAATTGTAGATGATTCACTTTAAACAGGATAAAAAATTTCCCATAAATTTTGTTGGCTCTGCATATAACCCATAAATTTCATAATTTATGGGTACTGCTAAATTCGATGCACCCAATAGTTTGCTGGGTATTGGTCATAATATACAGTAAGATACCAGCAATTTGAAAATTAAATGGTTCTAATAAATTGCAAGCACACAGTAATTTTGGAGGTGCAATCAAAACCCAGTAATTCTAATTTTTGTGACACAAATTTTATCCCCTACCCCCTTCAGCTTTTATAGTTTAGATGTAACCAAAGTATGCATAAGTTTGGTACAAAATGTTGCTTTTTCAGATAATTGTTTCTTCACCGTTGATCTTTAATGTTATGTTAAACTTTAAACAATCTGCACTGTGAAAAATTGATCTTGACAGAAATCGGGTTGATGTTTACCTATGAGAACATGTTGTTCGACTGTTGCTTTTAAACAGTTGAGACTTCGAGCAAATGTTTTCTTGCGTAGGACCATTTAATTGAACGCCCTAGCATGGTAGTAATTACGGTAAATCCGTTCTTGATGTTTACCTATGAGAACATGTTGTTCGACTGTTGCTTTTAAACAGTTGAGACTTTGAGCAAATGTTTTCTTGCGTAGGACCATTTAATTGAACGCCCTAGCATGGTAGTAATTACGGTAAATCCGTTCTTGAATTACAGAATTTGTAATTATAATTATTTTACATTGTATATCGTAAACAAGTAGGCGGATAATTTAACTTGCACCAAAACAGAATATATTTATTTAGTTATTATAAACAAACGGCATATTGCCAAATTTCATTCCTTTTTAGCGATTATCTGGAAGCAATGATCCGTCAACGATAGCCATTTTCGAAATACAGTCCATAAAGCTACAGCAGTGGCACTAAAATTTGCATAAAACTGAAAAATACACCGAATCAAAGCTTTTACGATGAATCAATGTGTAAACACCAAACTGTAACTTTTTAGTATTAGCCTTTTAGTATTACCTTGCTTAGCACTGGATGGAACACCAAGTACGGATGATCTTCCAGAACGTTTACTTGAATTCCTAGAATGATTGATCGCGTCTTCGTCAAATTGTGATACTGAAGCACCGTCGTGCACAGAGGTCGAAGCGCTTGTGCTTCCTCTTGCAGCATAAAATAAATTTCCTGAAATGTAGGCATAAGCGAGTAGTGCTGCCTAAGGAAGAGTATATTTAAGCTTCAGTACATTTAACTATTAACTCGGAAAGTGAGAGAAAACGACGTGAATGTGGCTACTCTGCTCTCAGTGAAGATTTTTCGTTTCAAATTTAGGTCACTAAGCAAGCTTAAATTTCCACGATAGCAATTATACACCAGCAATACTTCAATGGCAATGCTACGGTTATTTTAGTCATATAAGAAAACGGAAGAACTCTTCATTTCTCCTTCCAAAGGCCAAAAACACAAAAACCTTTGAAATTTATAGATCACAATTTTTAAGAAAAATTATAATTTAAAAAGCGATATTTACGTAGTAGGACCCCTAAATCTTGCCTTTTTTGATGCATATTACGCAAATACAATTTACTCTTATCGTATTTAGTAACCCCGAAAGCCTGTAGACAAGTTCGATTGCCCTACATACATTTATATTGAAAAAGTGGCGAAATATGACAAGTTTTGGTGCCAAAATTTACAATATTTTGCTCCCTCGCCGTCCCACAGGGTTAATAATACAGACAATATGGCGTCAAATTAATGCAACCAACCTGTTTAGCGGGTTAGTCAGATTGTTTGCCCCCAACTTGCAAAAAACTTGCTACTTTGTAAAAATTTTAAAATTTTCACGTTTTCGGAGCTTTTTATACTTCTGCTCTTAGCTAGAATACAGAATCTCTTACAAAAATGTGTAAGAACTAAGTTGTAGCTCTGCTATGAGTTTAAACCAAAGGCTCAAAGGTCAGACATTGTGTTTTAGGCTCTGTATTTCGCTGCGATACTTCTATCTCGACCTATAGATCCAAAATATAGATATCCCAATGGCCAAATTTCAAAAAATGTGACCATTGACATTATTTGAGAGCCGCTATGACCCGCAAGACGTTTTCAGAGAGTTTAGCGTCTAATGAAACGGCACAAATAACTGAATTTGTGACCAAATAAAAATTGTGAAGATCCATCCATCCGGTATTGAGTTGTGATCTCCACACATGGACAAAAATAGAAATTTGTGCGATGTTTGCCGCTAGCAAACTTATTGGTGGAAACTCCGTACAGGATATAGCTGCAGTTTTTCTTGAAATTTGCGCTAAATATACTGCGTATCTAGAAGATAGCCAGAAGTAATAACCGCATGCGTCTTAAAATTCTGAATACGGATTTGATTGAGTACAAGTTGAATACGTGCTCGGTCGCCTATGTTGCAGTTGTCTATGCTACTTTTACTTTGGTGACCTTTCATTTTGGCATCTCAATGAAAGCATGTTTCCTAAACACTATGTCTTGTTAAAGTATTTGTATCTGTTGGAATCGTACCAAGCTGTTAAATTTATTAGCTTATGTTGCTTATTGCGATTAAATAAAATCCACTTGCATTTCAAATTCATGTCTCACAGAAAAAGACGACTTGGGGGAGTTTTGGTAATATCGTTTGCAACTGTATGGCGATATTATCCTTGAGCCTAAAATTTTTACATCCGGAGACAGACAACCCTTGTACAATTGGGGTAATCTTATGCCTTCGGCTATAAAACCGAATTTCTAAATATGAAATTTTTCTGCCTAAATCAATGGAAGCCGCAAACTACAGAAAAACAAAAATTATTAAAACAGACAAACATATAGCAATTTTACTTAAGACATTACAAAATCTGATGGTGTTACGGCGCTTTTTTTGAGCACTGTCAAAGAAGATATATTATGTAATATTATATAGATAATCGAAAAATGATAAAGCTTACAATTAGACGTCAACAGTTATTCACTCAGATGATTTATGATTATATTCGTAAATGGACACTCTGAAACTCAAAACTTTTCGCCCCGTTCTACTGTCAAGAAAAATTTGTCTATAATAAAGGTGATATTCACACTGTTCTACACAAATACCTGTTAACATTTACTTTGAACATTTCGATAAGAAAGTTTTTTCATGTCTAGTGTTATAATCTACCCCGTTTTCCAAATGGCGAGTTGCATGTTTTTAATAATAAAATTAACAAGCTCGACTTTATTAAGTGAAAATTGCTTGATATTTGTACGCACAAGTTGGTTGTTTTTGATATGACAGCAGCTGACAAAGTTTTTCGGCTATACCGATATCAATGTTCCAGGTCTTGCTTAAAGAGCGTCACGTGGACGACGCTCTCTGAAAACAGTGCTGCTTGATAAATGCTATATTTGCATTTCTGCTTATCATCCACTGTCATAAACGAGTGTATGGTAAAAGGTGGAAAATTATGAGGATAGGTTGAGGCTCGAACAAAGGCCCATTCAGAGGGCAAGGCATGAATAGGAACATGAGCTGCGAGTGTTGTATGCAATCTCGTCAAACAGCACTGAGTCTGATTAAAAGAACTAGTCTAATTTGAGCAGCGTCTGTTCTTTTTACTAAGTCTCAGTTTATTTTGTATGTTCACTTATATATTACATGCTATACTATGCGGTTGGTTTTTAATGTGCCTACAGCGTAACGGTTAAGAAATATGACTTCACGCCGGAGGGCCGGGACCAGCCAGGACCTTTGGAACACTTTTGTTTTGAATTTTTCAATCTCCTTTATTTTTTTGAATTTTTATTGGTTAAGTCTATGTTAACCTAAAAACTGTTCTTACAGAGTAAAATTTGCATTGATTTTAACTATCTTACCAACATTTTGGAAGTTGTAGTCCTGCTCTAAGTTATAATATTTTCGTCTGGATGTAGAAATTAAAACCATCGCTTTTTAGTGTTTTCTAGCGTAAATCATAAACGAATTTTGGGTACTAAAATGGCTCCCTTTGTTATATAGGTTTGTGTTCTTGCTTTCTGGTATAATTTTCAGCGAAGCCCTTCAACGATGGAGAAAAGACAAAAACACTGGGTTTTCTAAGATAAAAGAACCCGATAGAATTTTTGTATCATCTTGTTTAATATTTGGAATCGAAGATAATTTGTTTAAATTTTCTTGGATTAAATTAATGACAATCCACAAAATACTGATAAAAACGTAAACAATACAAAACAAAAGTCTGTCGAAAGAGGGAGTTGATCCTGGCGACCCGGGCAAATTTCGAGTAATCAACAACTGCGCTTTGGACATATGACAAACCACTAAACATTGTTCATAGCATAGAAGAGACAGAGGTGAACTAAAGCAGAACTACAAACTACCGTTTTGGCTCTCTTTGACGATGTAATTATGGAATTCCTAGTATTAAGATTCAGAGCTGTCCAAAAAGCTGGCTTGCAACGCTTGGAACCTATGTGTCGATTCATACCTCCCCCTACTTAGAGTAGCTCAATCGAGCGTTACCATTAGACCATTAGGCTACGGATGTTTCCTTTTGTTAAAACTGCTATAATATTCATTTGTTGTCTTAGTTTGTTTTTCAATAATAAGATATAATTTACTAAAAAAATTCATGCATCGAATGGCACAATGGAATTCACCCGTAGTCTTCCATATTAGGATGATCGCGGTTTTTGAAAGGCGATTTGCTTCTAGAAAAATAGGCGATGGATTATATATTATAACTTGTTTTCTGAAAAATGTAGATTTTGAATCAAAAATAAATACTATTTAGGAGACAATTTAGGCATATTGAAGGCGTTTTCTAACATGAAAGAAACATCCGGGACAAAAGTGTACTCATATTTCGAAGCGCTAATAAATAATCTTTACATAGTTGGAAATATGTTAAAAAGCGATTTGATGCATAAAAACTTTTAATGTTGAAAAAACTGTAACAATTTTTTGCTGAATGAATGGTAACTACATATAGTCATTTAGGTCGCTATATAACGTTATTTCGAAGAAATACTGCTTATTTTTGACAAACACTGCGACATAAATTGTAAATTATTAAAGATCGAATGACTTTTAAATATATAAATCGAAAGGCACCAAGGCCGAGCAAAAAATATTTTATCACCGATGCTTACCATGTTTAGGCGAGATGTTTTTCTGAATGACCGCGAACTACAAATCGCTACACAAATGCCTATATAAATATATTTTGAAAAAATACTGCATATTTTTCACAAAACTGCTACATAAATGGTAAACTATCCAATGACGTTTAGGTTTGTAATTCGAAACCCGCATGCACCAAAGCCGAGCGTAAAAAATATTATATGACCAATGCTTACCATGGTTAGGCGAGATTCGTAGCGTATCGACTTCGAGTTGTGTTGTGCTAATACTCTGAATGTTCTTGACAGCATTTGAGTGTCTTGCTGAAGCAGCTCGTTGTATTTTATGTTGCACTGCATGACATACTTCAGACAGCTTTTCCGAAATGCTATACGTTGCCGTAGCAGCTGACGTCGTTTTCGTTGAAGACAAATTGCTGTCAGGCGGTGAAACGAGATAATCTTTGAGCAACTCGGTCGTATTGGATGGCTGCATTAAACTAGTGTTACCGATTGCTGGAGCAACGAGTGTTGGATGTGCTGAACGAGCCGCGTCTGTAATTGCAGAGCACGATGAAGCTGACGGTATACTCTTCGTTCGTTGAGCAATCATTTTTTCTCTGTGTGCAAATTTTGAACTAGTTTTATCGTTAACGGTAATCTTAACTGATATTAAGCCGTGCATATCATCGGGTGTAGCAGCGTCGCTTGTAGAAACGTTTGACATAGCCACATTTTGATGTCCACTGGGTGCGCTGCTTTTGATGAATGAAAGGAAAAGATGTAAAAGAAGTTCTTGAGGTACATTTTCGGCATCTAAGTACAATTCCATGAAGCGGCAGAAACAGTCGAAGTTGAGAGTCTAAAATAATTATCCAAATACACAATAAATAACCGTGGAATGTCTTGCCGTGGATTCAGTGATTTTTGCACATAATTGTAACCATTTGAAATGAGTAACCTAAAACAAAGTAGATATAGTTAACTGAATATTGTGCATCAAAATTTTTTGTATGCACAGCAAGCCGTGGTGCAACTAGACTTTTGACATAGCTGCAGCAGACAATATTATACATATATACTATGTTGGAAAATACATGTAATGGTTTAAAATAAACCTTTAACAACTATTAATATAGTTTAAATCATCGATATATATGTGAATGCCTAAACCAAACTGAGATCGAGTGATCGTAGTCGAGATGTGTGTTATATTTACGTTGAAGAATAAGGTCGAAGTCTCAAGAGGATTCAATTTCATAGACCTTAGCTGTTGTAGTCTATTCGTCTCAGGTTTTCAGTTCATATCTGATTTATATTTGTGTTTGTAAAAAATAAATTTTTGTTACTACCCCGATAGCTAGATAGCCTCAGTCTCAAAGTGCCGATTTACTGGTAAGTGTTCACTTTATTCTTACGACCAAGCGGTCTCCTTTATAACTTAAACAATTTTGCGAGCGAGCGCGTTGGTGCTTCTATACAGCGTTGTCGGCTGAGTTGCACGTATCTGAGAGCACGCTGGTGCTTCTATGCTTGAGAGCACATTAATGCTTCATCTGTAATTGAGTATCGAGAGCACATTAGTGCTTCAGTTGAGTACTTTTGAGAGCACATTAGTGCTTCTGTTCTATTCGGTTGAGAGCACATTGGTGCTCCAGTTTATGCGCTTATTGAGAGCACACTGGTGCTCCATTTCTGAACCTAGCCTCTGTGGAACTCAGTCTACAGTGCTGTTGCGAGAGCACACTAGTGCTCCGATATAGCGTATACGTGTATTCAATCTAAGGCTAGGACTTGGATCTTACGATCCCTCTTCTTAACTCAATCAACATAAATATACGTATCCGGCTTTGCGAGCGAAAATTTACTGGTGCTTGTGAGTATTTGGTGGTTGTTTGTCACTTATATTATATATTCATATTGCTAAGGATAGGCATTAGATCTTACGATCCCTCTTCTTACCTCAATCAATTTATATATACTTATATATTTATTCTGCTTGTAGTGTGTTGTCGTTGTGTATTGGTAACGTAGAAACGAGCGTTATCTTAAGTTCGGAGTGCTACTTCCCCGGTTAATTAAGTCTATTCCCACACTACCGATTGAGATTACATTTGCCCTTTCAGTATATTCATTTGCCTTTCCTTCTTCAAACACACACGTAATTAACACCTAACCCTATTATCAGTTATTTAATTGCACCTTAACATCGTTACACTTGGCTGCTACGCTACTTACAAAACTTTATTCTGAAGTTGATTCATCCGGCTATATAAAAGCTGAGCTATTTGGAGCGCTGCGTGGGATGCAGTTGTATTCAAGGCCGTCGCAAATTCAAATCTTTCTGATTTTCCTGGAATCATGAATCGCGCACTGTAAGTGATTACTTGCACGTTGTGCTTAGTGCTTACCTGCTCCGTTTCTTCACATGTTTTAAACTCGGCTAACGCACCGCCGTCGTTGAACTCTTTTACAACATCTTTCAGCTTTTTTGTGGAATCTAAATTTAAATTTTAGCATTTTCAATTTTAACTAAAATTTTTGTTATGTCGAAAATGTTAAACTCGGCTAACGGCTACGAATTGAACTCTTTTACAACGTCTTTCAGCTTTTTGTTGTGAAATCGAAATTTGAATTTTAATATATTAAATTTGAACTAACGTTTTTTTATGTCGAAAATTTAAAAGATTCATTTCTGAGGCTTTTTAAATAGATACACTGCATAAATAAATGTTGTTAGAATTTGCCGTTTTTTTTAATATATACCAATGAATAAACCAAACGTGAATAATATATTTACATATACTGAGCTAAATTTTATACGATAATAGTTGAATGCTACTAAATTTAGGCTAAGATTTCCACCAAAATGCGTGAGGTGAGTGATAATTTTAAGAGAAAAGTGTCACATCAGTTTATATACTGTCGTAGATTATAAATCTAAATAAGCGCCAACAGATTTACTAGAATTACAGCGTCAAAGATGTCAACAGATAGCCGGTAAAAGAGCAATCTAGCATTCACCGAGTTCACTTAAAACGCTCGATAATGATATATACTTTTCAGTAACGATGTAAAGGGCAATTAAATAACTGATAATAGGGTTAAGGGGTCGACGACGTGTGTGTTTGAAGAGGAACTACAATACACGTACGCGAACGAAGTACACGAACAAA
>JASANE010019487.1:0-24076 GCA_030248225.1 Trileptium ribeirensis
GCAAGCAATTATCAAGGCGGTGAAATTTATAATGAAGAACGAAAACACTTTTAAACAGTCTTTGTATGAATTATCATTGTCATACCCTATGTTGTATGTTGATTATTATGATGATATTATTAAGTTGTGTTATATGTTTAATTTGAAGTAAAAAAAGAAAAAAACATAATGGTAGCCAATACCGTGTATACGGTGTAAAGCCATCTGATGATTCCTTTGGCAGGGATGAAATGTTTATATATACCAGTGTATTTCAATTTATTAAATCAGTTTACACTTTCATTCATCCAAGCTATGTTTCTCCACCTCAGTAAACACTTTGTACATGGTCATACTGGTCACGCTGCCAGCGGTAATTCACGTCTCATCAACGATTACAAGGCAAATATCTACGAAACGGTGTACAACGGCGATGATCACTTCAAGCGACAAGATAATCGGGTGGAGCACTTCAAAATATTCAACAAAGTCATTGGCTATCGAGGATGGACGGGTGAACCAGGCTACATATTATGTGTGGTGACAGAAGGCAATGTAGTCATAACGGCATTCGTCTACGACCACCCAGTTCATGCACGACGACGAAAATATCAACTGATACATCAGTATGGTGCTAAACGGGTGTAAATGAAAATATGAGATGAATATTGTGTGTTAATTGTAAGTTAGTTTTTGTGTTTAATAAAAAAATGAGAAAAAACATTACGGCAGCCTATAGCCGTCTGATGAGGCTCTTGGTACTGCCGAAACGTTTGTGTCTATCACCAGACTTGCAATATACATATATGTATGCTATATATACATTAAATACATGTATTACTGTGTTCATAAGTATACGTATAGCAAGCCAACATCTATGTCAGATCAATTTAAAGTTATATGTATGTTTATGTGAGTATGTATTTATTTGTATATATCTTTATATATATAAACTTCAAATATTTATACATGTATGCTAGACATATATACCTACACATATATACATACATCCACCATCACCACCACCGGTCCCCACCGGTGGGGGGTAAAACCCGCATTTTATATCTACTTGCCGTTACATTGCTATGACGACATTATCAGTTTCTGCAAACTTCGTGCGATACCTGCTTTTTTAAACAAAGGTTGTAGCGAACATTGCGTTTCATGTAGCTTGGTTTGTAATAAAATGTTTAAACTTGAACTCTCAGTGTAACAACAAAAAATACTGACTCAAGATGGTATAACGTGGAATAATGTCTTCGCACTACAGCTGTAACAGGAACCGTATTACCTTAACGCTCGTGTTACAACTTATGAGAAAAACGTAGGCCAGGTTTGTTACGTAAACCTAAATTGTTGGACGCTGGGTTAACGACGGTTGAATATCTGCGCCGCTGTTTCTGAAATAAAAGTAGCTGAAGGATGAGTAGCAACTGAATAGTATATGTTTTCACATACTTTTCTGAATATAGTAAGTTTGCCTTAGCTTCTATATAGAGTTTTTACCACCTACACTATGCATATCAAGTAACAATTGATTAAATTTCGTACATATTTGTTAATGGACTTGTAAAATTAGTTGAAAAAGCCGCAGCTATTAATGTTTTGAATTAGCTTCGGGTGAACACTATCCCGATAAACAAGTTTGCGCTGAAAGTGGACACTTCTTCATATTTAAACTGTTTTCGTTGACCACTGTAGAAGCCTGTCCAGTTCACCAACAACTTTCAGTGCTTACGCCAGCGCAACATGCTTGTTATAAGCAATATTCAATAATAGATTTTTAAGATTTAATAGATGTGCCGACATGCGTTCTTACATATAAGTTATATCTCAGATGTTTTTTACACAACTATAATTGCCGTTACCAACGTGTCTGCGTGGATAATTCTGGAATCTGGCCAGTCAGAATGGCAATCGGAACGCCAAACTTATGCGGAAAGCAGCTCAGAAACAAAATTTATCTTTAAGCAGACAGGTTTGTTACATAAACCCAAGTTGCTGAGCCTTGGCGTAATGACAGCTGAATATTTAGGCTGTTGCTGCCGAGATCGAAGTAGCTGCAGGGTGCATCTAAATGATATAAGTTCTGTCATATTGTGATGGAAAAGAATTTTAGGACGCATACCGTTTGTATATCAAGCGACAATAGATAGAAATTTCATAACTATCTGTTAATGAACTTGCAAAATTTTTAAACAGACCCAGGTACTTATTGTTTTGAAGTAACCCAACGGTAAACCCAACGGCGATAAAAGTTTCTGCGCTAAAAGTTGACATTTATTGGTCTTGATTGCACTAATTTCACATGTTCAAGTAAATCTAATTGATGGCTGTCTTGTCAATCGATTGTTATTAGAGTAATTAGTTTACATAGAACAAAATATTTGTATATTCTTGCGTACAACGATTTATAAATATACACTGTCAGACCGTACTATTGTACACAGTAAAACATGTGACTGCATTAAAGTGGTAGCACTACGAAATTTTACGGATTATCTTGAGCGCCATATGATTGCGTAAGCCATGATTTGCTTTGCCTCTACCTGCTGAAATTAGTTTCACATAATGTGTGTACGTTCTATTTCAAAACCCATATAATCTGCAATATTACATTTTCTTTCATTTACTCAATCCTGCATAATGTATTGACACATTCGAAATTGGTGGAGAGTGGCAGTGCAAATAAACGTAGTGCTTTGAATATTTATCATCTGTTTGAAAAAGAAACAGCCGCTTTAAAAGGATGCTGGCTGCTGCGGCAAACACTGACTGTGTAACAATTATAATACATTTAAAAATAAGGGAAGCCTAATTTATGTGGTGAAATTTTATAATTTAATGTTCACATACTTTTATCATTCAATGACAGAAGTCTGTGCTCTGAATAAATGCTCTATATTCACGGGTAAAAATGGAAATTAAAAAAATATCCCGAAGGGCAGGTAGCTGTGTTTAGATTGGCTTTAATTCTCATGGTTCAATTTTACTTGATCCTTTGAACAAGGAATATAGGTCGGTTTTCGGCATTGCATCAGACTACAAAAATAAATTAATAAAAATACACCATAAGGCAAATTTTGCGTAGTTTCTGAGCTGCTTTCCGCAAAAGTTTGGTGTTCTGACTTATTTTCACACTGACCAGATTCCAGAATTATCCATGCAAACTTGTTGGTAACACCAATTCCAGATGTATTAAAAAACTGAGATATAACTGATATAGGTAAGAACGCATGTTGGCACATCTATTAAATCTAAAAAAATCTATTATTCAATATTGCCATTAAACAAGCATATTGCGCTGGCGTAAGCGCTGAAAGGTGTTGGTGAACCGGACAGACTATTCCACAGTAGTCGGAAAAAACAGCTTAAAAATCAAGAAGTGTCCATTTTTAGCGCAATATTGTTTGTCGGGGTTGGGTGTACCCAAAAGCTAATTCAAAACATTAATACCTGCGGCTTTTTCAAATCATTTTACAAGTCCAATAACAAATAGCTATGAAATTTAATCAGTTGTTACTTCATATGCGTAGTGTAAGTGGTAAAACTCTATACAAAAGCTAAGGAAAAACTTACTACATGCATAAACATATATCAAAACGTATACTATTTAGTTGTAACTCATCCTTCAGCTACTTTTATTTCAGTAACAGCGGCGCAAATATTCAAGTGTAGTTACCCCAGCGTTCAACAATTTAGTTTTACGTAAGAAACCTGGCGTACGTTTTTCTCAGCTGTTGTTACAGTGGCGTTAAGCTACTACGTTTCCTGTTACAGCTATAGTGCGAAGACATTATTCCTCGTTACACCATCGTGTGACAGTCTTTCTTATCATTACACTTAGCATTTAAGTTTAAACATTGTTATCACAAACCATGTTACATTAAACGCAATGCTCGCTACAAGCGTGGTTCAAAAATGTGAGCTATTGCACGAAGCTTATAGCGACTGGAAAAGTTGTCATTGCATTATAAAGACTACTGGAGTGTAGCGAGTGCTGCGGTTCTTGCATAACGATATGCTGTGACCGCATGCTTCTTAATGTGAAAATAACTGAAAATTAGCAAAATCAGAAACAAGTACCAAAAATTAAACTTGTTTTCAGACAGAATTTTGACGATTTTCTATTTGCAGGAAAACGGTTATCTAATGTTTTTCCGCTTTTACTTTGTATTTGTGTTTGTTCGCGAACACATTTAACGTAATACTGATGCCTCAAATTAATTGGTCGTGTAGTTTGCTTACAATACTCGCGAACAAACAAAGCCTAATCTAATTCCAGTGTATTCCGCAAAAACTACGGTAATGTTCGTTGCATTTTCGCGATCACAAACCAGTAAAACTTCTGTCGCAGTGCTATGTGTTCGCCAACAGTTTTGCGCCGAATTGCGACAAACTTTTAATAAACTTCAGCAACAAAATTTTAACCGAAATAGCAAAATATGATGCGAGAAGGTTAAGTTTACTGCCTCATTGGTCGACAAATCATGAGGCGATCGCAGCGAATTAGCGAGAAAATGATGCTTCGAACGAAGTTCAGATAAGTATAAATACTATACAAAGTCTTGGTGCCAAACTTTTTGACTTAATGGCATGAATAGCACACACCGACGGAAAAATATTCACAGAAATAGGAGTCAAAACACTCGCTTTGGGGAGTAGCTTAGATTGACGCTTGAGTCAGCGAACTCGCGACCTGCAAGATTATCAACAGCACCTGCGAAAGACAATACTTCGTCGCAGCAAATGTCTTCCAAATTTGCTAAATTTGTTGCAACTGTAACTAACAGTGGTTTGTATCGTAATAACCGCACTGATTTCGTTCGCAAGTGGTGTGTTTCTTAATCTCATTGATTTGTAAAACGAATAAATACGGATAAATTGGATAGTGACCAAAACCGGCAATCTGTACGCAACGAAAACCACCGTTATCAACCCCTGCGGTTCTATCGATTCCAAGTTATACAAACGTAAAGTCAGTGCGAAACGAGTGCTGGTTATGCCCTAAAGTGAAGAAAGGAGTGGGAACTTTGATGTATTTCATTGTAGAAGAGAATTTGAAACGCCAATCAAAGTCAGCTGCTGCAGCGACAACAGGCGGATGCCAAAGGACGAAAATTTTCAGACAATGTAGTGCTGGTAAACTGGTCGGAAATGGTGAATACTGGTCAACACACAATAAGCTTAGCTGGCATTATGTCGGCAGTGGCGTTCATTGTTGCTAATAGAAGAAGTTTGTTGCTGTAAATTGTGTGTTGTCACCAGGAACAGTGTACAGTAGACACGGCAACTCTGTGATTGATGCGACAGCAGGTGACATTTCGCACTGCGAGTACGAACAGGAAGTTACGTGTCTCCAGGCGGACAAATTGTTTCCCGATAAATGAATATGTGAAATGGAATCAATTAACTGCGACGTTCAAACGGAGATAATGAGTCTCTGCCAAAATCGATCTGGTGTTCACTTTTTGATGGACAAAAGATTGTTCGATGTAACGGCGAGCAGTTGCAGTCAATAGGCAAAGTAATACCGTATACAATCATCACAATATGATAATCGATGAAACTGTATGTGCATACTATCGTATGGAGTCTCCACAGTTTGTTACGACACAAAAATCTCCGCCGTGGCTAAAACGTAAATGGTCACGTCGGAATTACTAGCTGCAAGCCTCCATGCACTCGAAATTCATACGTCACGATCGCTGGAATTCACTTACGACCGTACGATGGCGACGGTGTGCCACAAAGTGATAAGCATAATAACCGAGATTTCCTATCACGTCACGAGATTCCGTTCTCGAAACGTGATGGTAAATTTTCTATATTGAGCGAATGCCAACGTGAAACAGATCACTCAATAGCAAACTCTATCCTAGCTAGCCTACTCGTCTAGCCCTGATTCACACTAGGCAGACTACATAATTTGGCACATTATTGTGATGTACAGTTTGAGCGAAATGCGATCACATATCTCTGCCAGCGACATATTTTGTGCATTTACGCGTCAGGAACAGATAATGGGCAGGTGATAACTGCCCAAGAAGCGGAGAATGAGAGACAGCGGCTCCTATAGTCAATAACGGACAGCTCAATTTCTCTGCGGAAGTGTTGTCGTGCGGCAATTGTTTATATTTCTTTGTTGTTTGTAAGTGTTGACATAGGAAATGATTCGTACTCAGCTGTGAGCAGAAATAACAAGGATGGCCACCCTACAGCCAACCTAGCCGTGGAAAGTCACAGTATTTCGAATGCTACATTTTCTGGACACGGTCAACTTATCGGACGTCAGCCTGAACAACCACTGGGTATTGCTACTCTAAATCGTGTTGAGTTGCCGGTACCAATGGAAGCGTGCGTCCAGTTTAGGTGCGTACACCAAAGTTGTTCTTTTATCAAATTCACGAATTAGTTCGCGCAAAAATTCGCGGTCACATTTTGGTCATTGTTATTTGCATTTTTGTGAACGCGAACATGGGGTCTGCGATGTACGAATGGAATTTGCATTCGCGCGCACTTGTCAATTGCGCACGTTTGTTCGCATTCATCAAATTACATTCTGAATCAGACAGCAATGTTGCCGGTCTATTTGTGTATTCTAGTATACGTGAAAAACGCGATTAGTAATCGTGTTTTCCCTTGTACGCAAAAAGCGATGTTAAAAGTCAGCAAAATGCGATGTTAAATAAAATGGTGACCGCGAACAGCGCCTTTGGGTTGCTGCATCGCAAATAGTGTACACTTACATAACGGAAAATCGTAATTTTTTCGTGTTCTTCGCTTTCACGATCGTGATCTGACTTGACGAAAGAATCAACTCGGGTGTTCGTTCCTAAATTGGACCCATGCATGAACCAACAGCAGCATTAAATCGCGCTCAACTTCATGTTGCATTGGCTAAGCCGCAAAAAACAGGTCGACCTTTCCGTTTAACGTGTTCGAGCACTAATCTTACAACTGATGGCAGCATCACAGTTGGTTTGAACGGGAATACAGTGCAAGCGGTACGGGATACCGGAGTACAGATGTCGTAAATATTAAGTAGTGTGCTGAACGCTATGTTCGGAATGAATGGTATCGTCTGCGAAAAAACTATGCATGCGCCATCGCGATCCGCATCGGAATATTTTGTGCCTATCGAAAGATCCATTCCAGCGACAATTGCGACGAGAACGCCCGTACACTGGAAAGTTGCTCGCTCTCAAGTTATTCCATTCGATGTTATTCTCGGACGCGATTTTATGGAATAATTTGGAAATATCACGCTCAACTGTAGCGCTAAAAATACAGATAACCACTGAAATTTTATGCTTCAGTGAAAGTGTCGAAACCTAGTCAGCACTACGTCCATACCTGCGATGTGCGAATTAACTGACGAATTTGCAACGACGACCTTGTGTAATGGTAAGCGCTCAGGACTTAAGACTCCACTTACTACACAAATATAATAAACGCCTAATTACTAAAATAAATAATAGTACGGCAATAAAATAATGAATTGTTTGAATATATTAATGCTCGAGGCAAACTTTATGAACTACAAGGCAGATCCTTCAACGCGATCTAAGCTTTATGTTACGCTTAGCTCAACCTAGTCAATAACATTTACCGGAGCACCTCTACGCTCCCACTATGTTTTCTGGAACGCACTAAAATATGAAGCACCCCGTGAGCTCTCAAATATCCACTAGCTGATGGATCACCCCTGTGCTCTGTATAGTAAATATTCGGTGCAGACCGCCTGCTCTCAGAAACACTAAAATTTGTTAAACTCGGAATCAGCGCTAAGTCTTAGCTTGAAATAAATACTGCCTTAATACAGCAGTGTAAGATAACAAGGTGCCGTATGGCAATTAAGCTAAGAAATAAAATTCGAAAATAAAAGACACCCAGAAATCTCCGATCGCGAGTAACGATCTACCGCTGCAGCTGACTATGCAGTCGACGGCAACGGCTGATTTTCTGACCGTGCTAAGACTCGGCTTATATACCCTAAAATCTGGGATAGTGAAGACTACACTTAAAACTCTTCTTAGAACTTTTCTAGAAATAATTTTATGTTGATGCTAGAAATAAATTTAACAATTTACACCTCGCAATAACTATGTCTCAAATTTGAACTTAATCTTCTGCCTCAATTATTACAATATTATAAAAAAAATAAATTTGAATACAATAGAAATTCTAAGCTTAGTTCAGTATAAATTTTTGCAGCAAAAAATTCGTTACGATCAGAAAAATTGCGGCTTGTTTCAATATACGACGATTTTGTTTGTGTCATTTTCACCCTTCATCTACTGCTTAATACAATAAAATTTACCCTAATAAATGTTATGAAATATTAAAAAAGTTTTAAATTAAGAGCGTAACAGGGGCACCTTGTTATTTAAAACAAAAGTTGCAAACTTGCAAAACAAACAAAAACTAAGTCGTACATAAAACAACGACTTGAAAACAACAAGCGGAGATACCGAAACAATGTGCCAAATGGTTAAAAAGCTCAACACAAATATGCAATGTGTATAATACTAGTATCACTGTGGAAAAATAGTAAGGTGGCATAAGGCAAGCAGCTATAGGCCATTATACTAATGCGATGTTTACATTGTAAAGGATCCTCTATGTGACAGTTTTGTCCACTCTGAGGGTCTCTGCCACCATACATTATGGGGTGTCTTGGACACCATGGTGTTTTCAATGTTATTTTAGATAGTATACATAGGTACTGTAGTATTAATAATGGAATTGTGTACACTACACCACAAAATTTTTCAAAACGCTATGGCTCTTTTACGTTAATTTATGTGCACCGTGACCTAGCTATGTCTCATAAAGTCTAGGTTTGCTACTTGGGACAATCAACAGTCACGGCTGACTATCTGTTTTGTCCGCATTTACTTAGCTAGCTACTAGTGATAAGTTGGGCGTCATGGCGGACTAGACGGGACAAATAGACGAGCCTCGCCACACTGTACCGCAATTTATATCTCCGGCGCTGGACAACTGTCAAAACTTGAATTTCCCGCGCTGTACAACTGCCAAAATTTGAATTTCCCGCCATTGACAACTGCCTAAATATTTCCCGCGTTGGACAACTATTGAATTTCCTGCGCTGGACAACTGCCAAAATTTGAATTACCCGCGCTGTACAACTGCCAAAATTTGAATTTCCCGCGCTGGACAGCTGCCAAAATTTAAATTGACAGCGTTAGACAGCTTCCAAAATTTAAATTTACAGCGTTGGACAGCTGCCAAAATTTGAATTTCTCGCGCTGGGCAACTGCCAAAAAATTAAATTTCCCGCGCTGAAAAACTGCCAAAATTTGAATTTCCCGCCATTGACAACTGGCAAAATATTTCCCGCGTTGGACAGCTACCAAAATTTGAATTTCCCGCGCTGGACAACTCCCAAAATTTTAATTTACAAGATTGGACAGCTGTCAAATTTTACCCCATAACATCGTTTATACGTGAGATATCTACGACCGTTATGATTTACTGTGTTTTGTGCTATTAAGGGCATATTACATAGTCAGCGCTGACTGATCAAAAACCACACAGGCACGGCAGACTGTCACATATGTCCGTCGTTGTAGCTACGTTGTTACGTGGACATGCTGACAGTCACCGCTAACTATTAGGACACAGCTAAGCCACGGCGCACACAAATTAACGTAAACGAGCCACTATATGGTGTCTCTTACACCATGCTGTTATTTACACACCTTATATAATGTTTGTATGCATGGTGTCCTTGACACCATCGGTCAGAAACAACAGGCAGATTTTTAGACACTATATTTAACTTGGTGGTGTCTGATACACCATCTGTTCTATTACATAATACAGTCGTTTACTATATACCACTGGATGGTATAGTCTAGTCTACCAGGGGACAAAACTTTCACAAAGTGGGTACTTTATAATGCAAAACGCCGCATAAGTAAAAAAAATTTTTAATCCACAGGCTACATACAGTTCGGCCAATCAATTTATATTCTTTTTAAAAGAAACAGTACAAATTTGCCCACTTTGTGTCCAATAAATTAACTGCCGGCCGTAACCACGATTAATGTTCGAGTCTCTTATAGTACCTGCTTAAGTAGTTATGCTTACAATGTCAAAATAGCAACGTTATTATTTTGCAAAAGCGAAATCGACGGTTATACCGGATCTAATATGTCTAAAATTTGACACAATGATTTGTTTTCCGAAAACAACAATACAAACCACAATATTTTACACAAATCAGTGTAAAATACACTTACTCCCATATTTCATAAGTTTATTGTCGCATCAGCGAAGGGCCTAAAACATTGATATAAAGCCTGCGGTAAGGAACATATATTTCGATGTTTATGATTAATACCAGCAATCAAACACGTTGTCTCACATACATAAAAAATATATTTTGCAATAGTAATACGACAATCACAAATTATATAGCAATAACTGCTAAATGTATGCAAAAAGATTAAAGTTTCAGCAATAAAAAATAAATCAATTTTGTACACAAATTATGAATGTTTCATTAAATGACTTGGCTGTTAAATTTATAGGAACATCCAGATGCTTCAGAGCTTTTGTTTCATTTGTAAGGTCTGATGCGGGCGTTGCACACCTGTTAGCCAGAGCGGATGAAGATCTTGGCACAGCAAGAGGTATATCATCGTATCGACACCGGTATTAACAGGCAACCGATTAGACAAAGGTCGTATAGAACGCTATTTGCGTTACGTGAAGTCGTATTTGAAAAAGTAAACCAGATGTTGAAAAATGAGATAATCGCACCATCAACTATCGAGTGGGCATCACCGATAGTTCTGGAGAAGAACAAACATAGCAGTTGTCGCTTTGGTCTTGATTATCACAAGCTTAACGAAGTCGCAACTAAGGACGATTTATCCGATAAAACGCATAGACAACGTTGTTTGGTTCGCAAAACAACTTAAAATTGTCTTGCACGTTAGATATGAAAAGTAATTATCATCGAATTCCTATAGATGCAACTTTTAAAGTTAAATCCACTTTCGTAGCATACTGTGCCCTGTATCAATTCCGCAAATCATTCTTATTAAACGTTCCCGCAACTTTTCAAAGACTGGTCGAAGGTGTGCTTACGGTTTTGGCTAGAAAAACTGCCTGATACATCAGGACGATATACTGGTGATTGATAGCAGACTAAGAACTGTTGGAATGACAAAGGATGGTTTTCGAGCAGTTAAAATTACCTATTTGAACCCGATGTTCATGAAATGTGAATGTAGTATGAACAGCGTAGTGCTTTTTCTTAAGTATGTGTTGTTGAAAGATGGATTTTTGGAAGTGCGTCAAAATCTACAAGGTAGTTAACTGAATAAAACGCAGTAACAGTGAGGGAAGTGCAAGCGTTCCTCGGTCTAGCATAGTAAATCAGACACTTCGTCAGGAAAGCTCGTATCTCGACCCTGTTGTATGAAATGACGAAGAAAACAACAAAATTCACATGGTCGCACCAGTGAGAGAAGTCGTTTGATAAACTCAAGCGTTGCCTGTCAACAAGACTAATTTTAGCTTTTCCAGACTTCAATTGACAATTTGTAATTCGTACTGATGCTAGCCATTATAAATCGATTGGTGAAGTTCTCAGCCATTTGGATACTGAGTGCTCGAGCATGCAATATCGCAGGCTAGTGGTATACTGAATAATTTGGAACGACGCTATCCTGTTGATAACCTTGGCGGTCGTTTGGGCAATAGGATACTTCAGACGTTACATACACGGTCAGTCATGCGCTGTATAATTGTTGCTTACTGCAAACAAACCACACGGTCAACTCTGCTGACGGAGCTTGATGCTACAAGTGTACGATGTAATGATAATACGACCACCAGGCAAGGACAAAAGAACACGAACCGTTGGCAGTAACTGAACATATAACTGACCGCCCCTCAGGGTTACTTGGGCCGTACACTGGATACGGGCATCACATGAACGCGTTAAAACCAAGACTATGAGCCGGAATACAGTGGTCCTATGGTAGCTCTTGAAGCGATAAATGGCAATGAAGTGGACATTGCGAAAGCAGCAAGCCGAAGGCCAGATGGCAACAGAGATGATGCCACGTTTACGTTTTAAAGAACTCCACGTGGAGCTTTTGTCCACTCTGGGTGTCTCTGTCACCATCCATCATAGGTGTGTGTTGTCGGTAATAGTATGGTGTAGACCACACCATAAAATTTATAAAAAGTTCTATGATGTCAGCGATACCACGCTGTCATTTACTATTTACCTTAAGATGTCTGCAACTATCACCGGATTTTCTCTTAGCCCGCCCAGTCCATAATGTTATGCTTGGCGCGCCTGGCTTAGCTGTTGGTACATTTTACGAGCCATGCCATTCACTGTTAAAATATGAACGGTATTCGCTCAGTTAAGCTTTAAAATTGTCCTGAGGGCCTGCCTGGGCTTACGCTATGCAGTATACAAGTTTCGATTATGCATAGTTAACTTTGGCTTCCTGTGGGATATATAGTGGCTAGATTTGGTTAGATAAGCTAAATATCCGCAAATTCCAACGCTATTTTTATTGGCAATATTACATTTACCCATAGGAGTCGATAAGGGTTTCCAACTTAGGATCGAGGTGCCCCTGAGACTCAGATTACTCCTGAAGTTGTGCACCTCATTCCGCGTGATATATAAATTACTGAATGCCGTAGGTGTCTAAACGGTTACATTTTTAAGGGTTGGATGGTGGCATCCATGTCCCCTAAACTCAAATCTACATCTGCTAAAAGTCCAATTTCGCCTTGCCACTGCACACCGAACACTTGCGGATATGGATAATGGAGAGATACTACCAAAGTAATGGATCGGCTTTCAGGCATGACTAAAACAAGCAGAGGGGCAATTACATATATACTCGTAAATACACGAGGTCCCAGGTCTCAGAGAGGGTTAGCCGGCGGGGTAGGAGTGTGCCACTACTGGGGCCCTGGGGGGTTGTCGCCTAGGGTGCTGCGGGAGGGCGAGCGGGGGTGCGGGCCTTGCCCTGCTGGTGGCAATACGCGGCGCTTTCTCTGCCTATGTGTTTGGCGTCTGCGGCGCAGCTAAGCTCGGTTGGCCGACCAGTCCGGGTATCGGCGGTTTGCGCTACGCAGTGGGGGCACGATGCCTCTGCGGGTAAACTCCTATGGGCATGTATGTATATAATACAGAAGGTATCTACTCTGCGCGGATGTCTAGTAGTGAGAACTATTGAAATTGTCGAAACTTCACAGAATCTAACTGGGATGCAGAGACATAACTTAGAAACAAAAACCAATACGTCTTATAAAGCGAACTGTTCTGTTCACTCTATAAAACATACAAGAACGTCTTCATCACATAACGAACTATCTCTAAAAATATACAAACATTACGAAGTCTGTAAGTTTGTTTTATGACTAAGTATGGTTAAGCCGGCTTCTAAGTGTTAATGATCCAGAATTTAGTATTCATTAAACATTCGCGTTAAATATTTTGTAGAGAGTCGTCATTTGATATTTCGGAAAACAAAAAGTATAGAAACGTGCCGTTAGCGTATAAAGTAACTATTTAGTATTATGTAAATTATAGTATTAAAAACACGCTCCAGTGGCCAACGCCGTCCATTAACATGAGATACATGGCCCTGCCCGACTAGTACAAACGTTCTGTTCTAGGTAGGCTGCGTACTTTACTTTGCAAGGGTCGGGGTCGACTATGTCAAAACATTAATAGCCAGCTTTGACTGTGTGACAGAATCCGGTCCTAGTGCACACATTTTAAGGCAAATGACATAGGGTGACAAATACCTGGCCCTGCCCGACTAGTACAAACGTTCTATTCTAGGTAGGCTGTGTACTTTACTTTTGCAAGGGTCGGGGTCGACTATGCCAAAACAATAGCCAGATTTGACTGTGTGGCAGAACCCAGTCCTAGTGCACACATCTTAAGGCAAATGATTTATTATATATGTGTTTGTGGATGCTGTTCTTGACACCGTCAGTAATAAGCAATAGGTAGATTTAGACACTATAGTTTAGTTGACGATATTGGATACACTATTTATTTCTTTATATAGTTTAGGTTCCAACCGTATACCACTGGGTGGTGTGGACTAGACTATTGGGGGACAAAACTTTCACATCGGACTACTCTATAACGTAAACGCCGCATAAAACGGAAACTGAAAATTAAAGCCGAAGGTTCCAGATGGATTGTGAAAGACGACGGTGGCGTACTATACCACTCTGGCGTCGCGCGTGGCCCTCAATAACTATATGTTTCGCGAACGCTACGGCAACATGTGCTAAACTGCTATCACGATCATTTACTTAGTGAACATTTCAGAGTTCGAAAAACACTCCAAAAAGTGAAAGATTGTTACTACGGACAAACTGTGTACAGTGATGCTAAAAATAGTGTGCTCAATGTGAAGCACTCATTACGCGCAAGAATCCTGTGTGTTGAACCGTACTACCACTGCATCCGCTGGACTGCCTTGCTCCATGGTATCAGATTGCAAGTGACATTCTCGGACATTTTGCAGAAACAAACGCAAACAACAAATACGTAGTGTTGTTTATGGAATTTTTTGCAATAAGGGGGTCAAATATTCCTTGCTACCCGACATGGAAGCACCTACCGTCTCTAAAATATTTGTCGAAGAAGTCGTTTGCCGCTTTGACGTGCCACACTTGTTCTTGCCAAATCGTGGAACAAATTATTTAGAGGAGTTGATGAAAGAGACTTGCCTACTGCTAGCTGTGAATATACTGCACACTACCTCATAACCATCCTGCCAATCATAATATGTACAAGCCGTTCAATCGTATGTTGGAAGTAACGATCAGTCTACAACGCTAACACGAATCAGCAAAACTGGGACAAAATTTTATCATATACATGTTTCACGCATCTCAGCAGCATGCGAGAATCAAGCAACGAAAGTACATTTTAAAATTTTGTCCTGATCTCGTGATTTCGATCAATATGCTGCCCCACAAATTGAAGTTGTTTCCAAGCGAAGAGTATTGTTCGGATCTGTGTGACTGACTAAAAAGAGAGTGAGGGTTGGATAAAATAGCAGTAGCTGCAGCTAAAATAAATCCGAATATTCGACGGGATGAAAAGGCTTAAACTTGAGAACTACTGTTTCATGAGGGTGGTTGTGTTTACCAGTATACACCAGTTTGAAAGGTACTGCGAAAAAGTTAGCACGGTATTAGCGTGGGCCGTGTAAGATAATCGATATTTCGTTAGATAGAACAGGAGCCACCATACAACAGACCGGTCGAACAACTAAAAGCGGTACGAGGCGGTTGCAAGGCGTCTGCAGCCAAGGAATTCCAGTCCGTAACGGCTTGTTGGATGACAACCGAGAAACCGATAGTGAGGGTTTAGACGCGCAGTACGACGCAGTGGAATAGCATTGATCAACCAAACTAATATGTCGTCATAATATAGCAGGACCTGATAATATGAGGGAAGATGTTGTGCTAAATAATCCGTTCGGAATAATGATGCAGCGTGCACCATCAAAAGCCAATTCGCCTACATCAGGGACCTGCGGGACCAAACATCTACATCAGGAACCGACCCGTGCAAGCTCGTGACAATTTATGGATAAGGCGCCGTTAATAAACTAGAGATAGCCGGTTCGGTATACCAATAATAGTTTTTCGATAAATTCAATTTGCATTATACTATCCGTCAAATAATCGTTACAATAACTGACTACAATAATAAAAACTTCAAGTACTGAAAGCAAATTTGCTTTTAAACATATTTTGCCACATAAATGACATGATTTATTGCAAGGCTAATCATAGTTCTAAAGAAATATGACATACCACAGTTGGACAATCAATGAAAGTTGGGCTATTCAAAGTTTTATGGTGGACACCCAGCGTATGAGATGGGTAATCTAACGAAGAAGTAAAATCTGTCGTATAAGGTCTGTAAACGTAATAACGGGACGCAGCTGCATGGCGCAACTTCCTAACACCATGCCTTTACAACCACGGCTATCATAACCTCAAGGGTGGGCCAAAACTTTTGCGGAGAATGCAAGTTTACAACTTTTTTCGTCTGACCCAAGAAGCTGTGGAGCATAGCAGGCAGGTCAGCGCGCTTTACGAGGTGTGGCCAGACCCCGTCCGATTGGTTGCTCACATATCTAGTATTTGATATTATTGCTGAGGTCCCCCAAGGAGGCTGGCACTGACATCCTGACCACTGATCGGGTCTTAATGTCATTCCGCTATTATCTCGATCTCACTCGGAAGTTGGTTGAACCCTTAGGACGTATTAGTATGAGTATGTATCGACTAGATGTGTAAAGTGATAACGCTGGAACTAGCATGTTAGTTTCTAGTTTATTTGGACTTCCCTTTCGTGCTCTCTTTTTCTCCTTTATTCAATTAGTGCGTCAGATCTTGAGATCTGTTATCCGTAGGCCCTGGCGTGGGAAGCTGATTAGTTTGACGAGACAAAACATGTAACATATAGACGCTGCCGGAAAACGAACACTAGATCATGAGTATTGATTTTTTTGTTAAGTTCATTGTAAAATATGTACAAACAACAATGCGCAAGGCCAAAGACATTACCAGTGATGAACGGTATATATACAATAGCAGGGTAGCATAAGGATACAATGAGGTAATAAAGCGAATAGTGATAACCATGTTACAAAAATGAGAAACACAGTATTTTGAATATTGATCGCAATAGGGCTAGCGACAAATTTCTCCGAGGGGTCAAGTTTGCGAGACCAGCATCAACTAATTGCACTCGGAAAATAATCCTGGTAGAGGTCCCAAATTTGCTCCTTCCATCAGTGCTGATTTTGATGATAGGTTAACAATATAGCTAATTGAGGTACACAAAGGTAACGTTCGCTCTAATTGCAGCGGTTCGTGACGGACAAAAATTGTATGCCAAACGCGAACAGCGATTATAAAAACTTGAACAAATAATAACCCGAACACAAATAGTATGCATAGGTAATGGTACTTCACATTGTATAGTACCAGCATGTATGGTACAACATATTACATGATATCCTAATTTCGAACGCACGCTACGGAGGTCGACTCTCTTAGAATTTGAATCCAAGTTCTAGCTGCTTGACAATATGATCCTACATTTGAAACTTACCTGGTTCGACACTGCTACTCTGTAATGCCCGGCCAGTCATAGATGAACTATATTTCCCTAGCACTTTTGGTTGCCGGACGGCTATGTAACAAATACGTTGGACAAGGTTTGGAAACTCCAGATTTAAAATTCTTGACAAGCCTAACACGACAATTATGTACGTAATGCTTTATGCCATACATTCCTACAATTTTGACAATTAGTATATTAGCATTTGATAACTGAACTGAGCATACTGTGTGACATGTGGAGCTGCACACGTTTCGCACAGGTCACAGAAGACAGAACAGTGCTATCCGTGGAGCAAGGAGGGTAACTATGTGAAATAAGTTTCGGCCTGGTACCATATAAAGCGACAGACAGTGGCTTTAGCACAGCTAGGTGAGCACCATTCTTACTTATGTCATTGTGTGCTCTTGAAAATGTTCTCTTGTATTATCCTTCTTCCGTTCTGCACTCTCGGCAGATGCATCGCTTTTGATAGTAGTTAGCAGTAGGTCTAACGATTTCACAAGAATCTGCTGGTACTGATCCCAGGCACGCAATTGAACAAAAGAAGCTTATTCGTATTTTACGTTCCCGGGGCAAATTTGTTATGTGACACTTGCTGACTGACCATGGGAAAACACTTTAGATCAGATCGGGGTAATTTAATATTTAGCTTAGGTTTTAAATGTCTGGTCGCTCAACGGCTTTAATCTCGACTGCGACAGCGCACATGCATTCTGCTGTTTTTCAGATCTAAATACATTTTTGCCGTTCAAAGCGCGTCTTCGTCCCGTGCTCCGAACAGGTTTACCACTGTTCTAATAATAATTCACGGAAATTTGATAATTATGGGCCTATACTTTAGCCTAAACGTCAACACCCTAAGCTGTCGTCACCGATCGGTGTCTCGAAGATGGGCAAAATCTTTTCGCATGTAAAATACTCCCTTGCGACACCAGTCGATGACGGCATGTAAATTTAGCAATTTCCGACTCTGCTCTGGGTTCGGCCTCGGCCTACTAAGGGCAGGATCAAGTTGGTATAAATGTCGCTGACTGGCTAATCACTAACATCTCGTATTGTTCAGTGAGATTCTTAGGCACTAATTGCCTAAGAAATTAACCGTGGTCATTTAGACATTCCAAGGTCAAAGTGGTTATAGGTCGTTGTGCTATATACCTATCATTTCGGCTGCGTCAATGGGTGGTCTATATATCGCCTGCGGTTCTCGTGGCGATAGCAGGTCGTAACACAATTCCTTCGCTTGCACGGTTTCTGTTCACTAACGGTCTTCCCTTGAGCGGTATGTTCGATAGCGAGGCAGTAGCCTCGTTTTTTGTGCTAATTTTGACGCTTGCTACCTAAACTATCGAGGGCCCTAAAAGTTGCTCTATTGATGGGTCGCTCCTGATTTATCTTTCCTATCCCTATATCAATTAGTACCAAATTTTGCTGATGTTTACTAGGTGAACTTCAACCGTGGTTAATTAGATTTTTCAAACAAAATTTCCCCGTTTATAGGCGGTCGTCATACTTGAGGTTCGTACCACGGTACATCGAAAGCGGGTCGCAAAACTAGGGTGAAGCTGTGCCGTAGTGCGTTAATTTACTGGAAGCGCTACTCACACCGTAACAGTTCTTAGAGTCTTCGTGGCTCAAGCGAACTGTCTCTTTCTTTTTATTCCGTTTTTCTAATTTTACTGAACCCTAAGTATTCCTAAAAGAAGGCTAAATTTTTACTCCTTTTTTCACTACTGGGTTCTACTCCAGCGATAATTTCCACGGACGAGTGGTTATTCGAACCCTATTAACCTTTGTATTTCTCGAAAGAAATACATTTGACCTCGGTCGCTCAGATTCAATTCCTTCTTCACAACTCCGGGACGCGACGGACGATAGCAAGGCGCTATTTGTACTTTTTCGACGGCGGGTTCTGACCTCGGCCCTATATGAGTCCCTCCTAAGATCAGACCTTTAATTCTACTATAGCCGAGTCGTCGTGACCGTGTCCTACACGTGAACTTGCAACCATTGCATGAGACGTGGATCAAACGTAGCAAATCTTAGATTCTCACTGCTGATTACGTTAGAATTGAAATTCATATCTAAATCTTCGCTTCGCAGGCTACGCCAGCCGATGTGAATACCGACCTGCGTTTTTTTGTCGCTGCGGCTAAACCTCAGCCCTAGTGAGTTTCGACCAAATCAGTCTAAGAATTAAGAGTAACTGCTGCAATATAATAATAAGGAAGGTAATCTATACACCATAATACGTCTTGGTTTTGCGCAAACACATTTATGTAAAAATGATAGAGTATAGTTGTAATGCATTTAATCATGCATTGTAATATACATTCAAACGGAAATATCAGTGCTTCATAAAGTTAAGTTGAGACGTTGTTGACTGTTTTCAATTTGTTAATTTTAAACGTGTCGAGATTGCATTTTGCCCACTGAATCCCGAACTGCCTGTTCCTGCGCCCGAGTGCTGTGTATACTGAGTTATAGTTTACTATGCAATTTTCAAGTTAATGAATCATTGTGCTCTAATATTTTAGATATCTTGTTATTTTCTTATTTTTTCAGGTCTCAGTTGTGTTTTTGCATCTACGAACTTGCGTACTAAGATAGGTTTATTTATGTTAGTAGTTCCTACTCGTATATTCTAATTAATTCTAGAAACTATACTGATTTTTTATCAAATTTATGACAATGACTGTGTTGTTTAATAAGTTTATTGACATTATATCAAAAATAAAATGGGAATCCCTTCAGTGGCGTCCCATTTACAACGGAAAAATTATATCCTATGTATCTTGTGTCTTGTACAAATAGACGCAGACATTTCAGTTCCCAATTTCACAAATTTCCTGTTTCCAAACATTTTTCAGTTTCTCAAAATTTTCCCATTTCCCAAGTTTCCGGTTTCCCGCATTTTTCCGTTCTCGTTGCCTACATTTTCCATATTTCCATTTCCTAAATTTTCCAGTTTCCAAATTTTTCCGTCTCCAAAGTTTCCCCATTCCCAACGTTTTCTGGTTTCCCAACATTTTTGCGTTTCCCATATATTCCCGTTTCTCAAAGCTTTCCCGTCTCCCAAGTTTCCCGCTTCCCACATTTTCATGTTTCTTGACATTCCCCGTTTCCCAAACTTCCCGTTTCACAACTCTTTCAAAAGATTCCCATTTCTCACATTTTCCAGTTTCATGCTCTCCAAGTTTCCAGTTTGCAATATCTTCTTGTTTAATAATTTTCCCCCTTTTCGAATTTCCCCTTTCCCAACTTTATCCAATTCCCCAACACATTTCTGTTTCCCATGTTTTCTGTATCCCAAGTTCCCCAAGTTTCCCGTTTCCCACGTTTTCCAGTTTCCGGTTTCCCAAGTTTCTTGTTACCCACATTTTCAAGTTTCCAAATTTTACCGGTTCCCGAGTTTCCCGCTTCACTACTTTATGCAGTTCCTCAACACTTATTCATTTCCCAAGTTTACCGTATCCCAAGTTTCCCAAGTTTACCGTATTCCCAAGTTTGTTGCTTCCCACGTTTTCCAATGTCACGTTTCCCAATTTTCCAGTTTCTAAGTTTTTCAGGTTCCTAATTTTCCGCTTCCAAAGTTTACACAGTTTTCAAAAACTTTTCTGTTCCGCAAGTTTCCCGTTCCCCAACCTTTTCTAAAGTTTCTGGACAATTTCCGTTTCCCGAGTTTACCCTTTTGCTACCTTTTTGCAGTTTCGCAACATTTCCTATTTTCCGAGTGTAAAACAAATTCCAGTTTTCCGAGTTTCCCGTTTTCCATTTTACCTCATTTCTCCCAATTTTCCCGCTTACCACATTTTCCAGTATCTCGTGTTTTCCCTTTCTCATATATTCCAGTCTCCCGTTTTTCCCGCCTCCCGAGTTTTCCGATTCACAACTGTTTCCAATTTCCCATGTTTCCCCTTGGTCGAGTTTCCCGTTTTCCATGTTTCGGTTTCCCACAATTTCCCGTTTCTGGAGATTAACGTTTCCCAAATTTTTATTTTTCAGGATATTTTCTGTTTTCCAATCTTCCGTCCCAGCCTTTTCACAAGATTCCCATTTCACACATTTTTAATTTTCGTGCTTCCCGTTTCCCAAGGATACGCAGTTCCCAAATACTTTTCCGCTTCCCGAAATTCCTGTATCTCAAGTTTCACGAGTTCTTAGTTTCCTACCTTTTTCCAATTTCCCGCTTCCCGGTTTCCAATTTCTCAATTTTACCGGTTCCCGAGTTTCCCATTCCACAACCTTTTCTAACGTTTCTGAACAATTCCTGTTTCCCGAGTTTCCCCATTCTCAACATTTTCCAGTTTCCCAATATTTCCCGTTTCCCGAGTGTCCACACATTGCAGTTTCCCCGTCTTCCCGTTTTCCACATTATCCCATTTCCCCTAAGTTTCCCGTTCACCACAGTTTCCAGTATCCCGTGTTTCCCGTTCCTTATATTTTCCAGTCTCCACTTTTTCCGTCTCCTGAGTTTCCCGTTTCCCCTCTTTTTCCAATTCCTCGACTTTCCCGTTCCACGAGCTTACCGTTTCCCAAGTTTTCAGTTTCCCACATTTTCGAGTTATCCAAATTTCCCGAGCTTCCTGTTTCTCAACTTTATTAATTTTATAAACACTTTCCCGTTTTCCAAATTTCCCGCTTCGTCATTTTCCCGTTTACCAAGCTCCCAGTTTCCCAAATTTTCCAGTTTCCAGGATTTCCGTTTCACAACTTTTCCAGTATCTCATCAATTTTCCGTTTCCCAGGTTTGCCGTTTCCCACGTTTTCCAATGTCACGTTTTCCAAGTTTCCAATTTTACCGGTTGCCGAGTTGCCCGCTTTCCAACTTTATGCAGGTCCTGTTGTGAAGGCACAAAATGGGCGTATATATGATAATATAATCTTGTTTTATCGTCTGTGATTTCCTAATTATTGTGGCTTAGCTATGCTGTACTGATTTGCATAGCGTGGCAGAAAGTCGAAAGTCGTTGATAATTATGGTTGTTGTTGTTCTGTAAATCATTGATAGTGATGGTTTTGACATGGTGTTATTTTAACTGAAGGTAGCAAGTTTGGTTTGTCGTAAAAGCTAGCAAATTCGACATTTGGTGCCGCAACATTTACGGACAGTCAGTTATATTTGCCGGAGAAATCAAAGAAACTCCCGTTCAACGCTGTCCTTTTGTCGGACTTCTGATCGCGATTGGGAAACGTTGCGTAACTGGATTATACTCCTTTGGACCGTTTCATTGGACAAAGGAAGCCAGATATGTAAGCAATTCGTGGCTAATTATCAAAATTTCATGAGAATTCGATATAGGAATTTGATACATATTTAGACGAGAATTCGTCTAAATAGTTCACATTATTTTAACTTTGGACGAGAATTCGTCTATATATTCCAATTTGCCAATTATTTTGACGAGAAGTCGTCTAAATTGTATGGTTTTTTTAAGAAAACTGGACGAGAATTCGTCTAACTTTCCATTCTAAGCTCGAAGTTTGGTCAAGAATTCGTCTAAATTTCGTGTCAAACTTCAGTATTTGGACCACTTTAAAACTAAATTTCCGTTCCAAAACCGAAATTTCGACGAGAATTCGTCTAGAAATTGTTCAGCTGCCAAAAATTAAACGAGAATTCGTTCAATATTGGCTAAATTTAATCTTTTAACGAGAAGTTGTTTAAAGCAATCGTCCAATTAGGCATTGGAGCGAGAAATCGTTGAAATATGTCTAAGAACTTTAAGTCGCTTGTGCAGTCCCGCAATGGCTACCGGCTCAATGCCACCAAGCAGATTGCCAAATTCGACGATCTGCGAAAGGATCCAGAAACAACAACAACAAATTTCTCGCTACGTCTCAATGTGTGTGCCGAAAAGCTCCAGTTCTACCATGAAAAACTGGAAGAGCTTGATGCCGCCATTTTGGACAAGATCGAAGACGACACTGACATCACTGAGGAAATAAGAGTCGCGAGTGATCTGCGGGACACTATTCTCGACGCCCTCAAAACAGCCGAAGTCATGGCTAGGACATCCGAAACCGTAGCCGTGTCTGCTCGATCTGCAGATGATCTTGACGAAACATCAACACAACGCTGCCGCATCTCCGCTAGGCTGCCTAAAATCGAGATCAATCCCCCTCTACGGCGGCGATCCATTGTCCCTGGCAGGATTTCTGGGATTCCTTCGATTCAACCATCCACAGCAACCCAGACTTGTCTCATATGAGACAAGTACAAATATCTTCGGCGCTATCTTCGTGACAACGCCCTTCGTGTCATCGAGGGATACCGCCACACCGCCGCAAATTATCCAACGGTGATCGAGGCTCTCAAAGACCGTTTTGGCAGTACCGAGCTTGCCATTGTTGCCCATTTTGAACAACTCTCGCCATGTCACCGACCGACAATGACAACCACAAACTCCGTCAGACGTACGATCAATGCGAAAAACACATTCGCAGCCTCGTTGCGTTGGGACTAGACGAAGACGTCTTCGGGCAGGTATTCACGCCGATGATCCTATCAAAACTGCCCAAAACCGTAAGGATCCAGCTCCATCGTCAAAACGGATCCAACGCTTGGAAATTGGCCACGCTACGAACGATGATGAAAGAAGAGATCAAGGCGAGGGAAATGAGCGATAGCTACAAGAAATCGGTGGTTGAGAAGTCTGGCGGCGCGGAGCAGCGACAACTTCAAAATTCCTCGAAAAAGCCAGGGAACCGTGAATCACACTCGCAGCAGCACACCGTGCTGTCAAGTCAATCCAAGTCCTCCGTCCAATGCTGCTTTTGTAAGGCTTCACATTACGCCGACAGAGCTGCCAGAAGTTCTCAACCGTATCGGAGCGTAAGTCAGTCCTCGGCCGCAAATGCTTTAAGTGCCTTGCGGAAGGGCGCGACGCGAAGAGTTGTACACGGCAACGGGCGTGC